>CAKNXH010047741.1:0-11983 GCA_932178445.1 Andricus quercusramuli
TATTAAATAGGAGAATTACCTGAAATTAATTTTAAAGCTGAAATGTAGGAAAATAATCTTAGTAAATTATTTATAAATTATAATATAAAAAGATTTTTCACGAAATTTATATTTTTCACTCATAAGAGTGTAAAATGGCAATTTTATTATTTGTAATGATATTTTTCTTTTTTAATTCTGAAATTTCATTATTTTGTAGCTAATATATAAATCAATAATTATTTTTAATAGTAAATGGGTATTAAGATCATTATAGAAAAGTTAATAAAGGAATAAGTAATATTAAAAAATATTGAAAAGATGAGTGTCAGAACTGATGAAAATATAAATATATATATTCATATATGTATATTTTCATTAGTTCTACATTATTATTTAGAATTTTTTTAGTTCAAGACAAAAAACTGTGAACTTAAAAATGTTTCTTAAAAATGAATGCACCTCTTTATAATTTTAGAGCTAAATTAATTGTTCACTTTGGAACGAAAAATTTATAATTAAAATATTATATTTATATTATATATTTATAATAAAAATTCTAAATAATAATTTATTAAAATTATTGGCATGCATTTAAAACTTAAAATTAATAGTTCTTTTGTGAGTGTAATGAATTCTCACATAACTATCTCAATTTTTGTGTACTTTCATATAAATAATGTGAAATATACCACAATCCAGTTTTAGATTTTTAGGGAGTTATTATTATACCATTAAGCCATTTCCCTTTCGGGGTAGGCGTGACTTGCTCGGTTGGAAAGTAGTGGGATAGGTATATAGGTGTAAAGTAGGTCGTTATATGGCATAAGGTAGGATAGGTATGTAGGTGTTAGTAATTTTAATTAAATTAATTTTAAAGTTGAAATGTAAGAAAGTAATTTCAGCAAACTATAATTACAATAATATTTAAAATAAAAACTATCCAACATGATACACTTTTTAATGCTTTTCAGTATTAACATACATTCTATTATCTTATTTTGCAACTTAAATATAGCTGCCAAAACCGGAAAATTACATTGCATTTAGTGGACAAAAGATTATTTCTTATTTTTTTTTCATTTTTATATTAAAAAAAATTTTGAAATTTTTTTCCTACATTTAAAATAACGAAAATATTTTTAATTGCCGAAAACAATCACGAAAAACAAGAATCTCGAATTCCAAAATATCTTACATTTAAATTGATCGAATTACATCATTTCTGAGTTATTAAATTTAAGCAAATTCTAAGATTCAAATAAGGACCCCACACAAATCCACCGAGACCCTTTTTTACATAAATACAATTCTTTCGCATACATTAAAAGTAAATTCCATTGAACGTAAAACAAAGTAAAATTGGAAGTATTTTTTTTTCTTTTTACTAATAATAAGTTGTTGAGAATATTTCTTTTAAAATAATAAAATACAGTTTTGGCTTTGTAGACAATATTTCTTTTAAAATAAAATAATTATTTAGCTCTAAAAATTGGGAAGACGTGCATTCATTTTTTAAAACAGTTTTGAAGACTAAAGTATTTGGTAATGGGATAAAAAATTTATAAATAATAAATAATTTACTAAGATTATTTTCTTACATTTCAGCTTTAAAATTAATTTCAGGTAATTCTCCTATTTAATATTGAAATTAATATACCCTGCCTCTGTCAATCACATACATTTTAAAATAGAAATTATGTACCCTGTTTCTTCGTTTTCCTATTGACAACATTGAAATTAAGCATTTTTCCCTGTACACAGTTTAATCAAACCTCATTTGTGATCTATTTCAGATCATTCCTATGAAAGTACATAAAAATTGTGATATTTATAAGAATTAATTACATTCGATTGATTATTTATTTATTTATATACCGTGCCAATCTTATTCTCAATCACAGACTGAAGTATAATAAACATTAAACGAATTTATAATTTTCAAGCACAAGAAGAATAAAAAGTAGATAAAAGTAGATTTTACAATGAAATAAAAAAATTCCCGGTCCTAAATAAAATCCGCGGGTTTATCACGGTTTCTCCTAGTTAAAAAAAATTCCCGAGTTTTTCCCAGTCTGATCGACACTGATATTATTTATTCCTATATTGATTTTTCTGTAATACTTTAATACCCATTTTCTATTTAAAATAATTACTGATTTATATATTAGCTACAAAATAATGAAATTTCAGAATTAAAACAGAAAAATATCATTACAAATAATAAAATTGCCATTTTACACTCTCATGAGTAAAATAATTTTTTATTTAAAATAAAAAATTATTTATAAATTTTTATATAATTACTTTATAATAATTTATAAATTACTTTAAACAATAACGATAATAAAACAATAAACCCATTTCTGTAACAGGCTATATGTATAGTGTAAGGCTTTCTCTCCTGTAAATCATTATTTATTTATTTATTTATGAAGTATAGATATACAAGTCATTAAAGGTTTTATGAAGTGTTTATAAGAAATAACAAAGCTGTGATTTTCATAATTTCGTATACATTCTATTTTCCTTGATAAAATATTATAAATATTGAATATTTAATTTAATGAAAATTCAAGAAAGTATTATAATGCAAAAAAGTTTAAAATCTTTTTTAAAAAAAGTCTTAAAACTTTTGAAAATGGTTTAAAATATGAATATCGACTATTATACTTTCATATTTTTCATGCTTCTCTAAGAAAATATCACTAAAAGAAATGATGATTATTTTACTGAATTAAAAATATATATAATTTATTATCATTCTAAATTCACAATATTTAAAATCAATTAAAAAATGAAATACAAAATTTGACAATTGAAAACCACTTGAGGCTTGAGAATGATATACATTATATCAATCTAAACTCAAGTTTTCTTATATAATATATTCCTTATATTACAAAATTGAAAACCTGTAGTAACTTATACTATATTCCCTATAGATCCTATACTAGAAAAGATTCTATAATAATACCTGAAAAACATAATCATCATCTTTTAAAACTTTGTTAGCTTTTTTGAGGTTGTCAAACTTTGTTTTTAAAGAAAAGTCGACTCTAACCTCCAAATCCTCCAATTCTCCAAATCTGAAAAAGCTGACAAATCTTGAAAATAGCCCAGTCGCCGAGAATGAGAAATTTCAAGTTAAGAGTCGTGCATTCTCGGCAATCCTCGGCGTCAACGCCGAACCCATCTTCGTGGCCGCCACCGAAATCAAACGAAAGAGCACGAAGGAGACAGTGAAATCATCCCAGCCGACAAATTTTTGTTGCCGCGGAGCGTGGAATCAAGTGACGGAGTGGGGACACACCGACACACGGCGTTTACGTGTGTCGCTCTCACACGGGAGTCGTGGTGGGGGCCGCCAGCTCCCACGATCTGTGAACACTGACGTGTCCTCGGCTTCTTGCTTCTCGGCTTGGAAGGACTCATCTCCACTGGACCCAGGGTGGACTCCCTCTCTCGCTTCCTATCGCGGGGAGTGGGAGCTGCCACGGCTTCCTCAGTCTGAGTCCAGCTTTCGTCTGTCTTCTTCTTTGCCTTCTCCTTTCGGATCATGGCTCTCGTTCGAGCAGTTCGTCCAACGTTCTCGATCAAATCCCTATGAAGACATTCGGTCGTCAAAGAATGATCACGCAGTTCCTTCATAATTGTCTCCGCTCGTTGCAGCCCTTCCCTAATTGGAAGCCACATATTCTTCTTCGTGCTGCTGAAATCTACCATTTCTTTTATGGTGCCTCGTAACTCTTCAAAGAGAGCATACGTCTCTGAGAGTTTGGCATCCATTTCTGCTATGTCCACCTTGTTCGTCGACACTTCCACCTCCTCCGTCACGTCCAAAGGACCACCTAACTCCTCGAAAACACTCCTCTCCAAGTATGTTTGGTCCCCCCCAAAATCCATGGGACCGACACTGACCACCGGGGCTTTCACCCGATCGGAATCAGTGGGGAGATTTCTACTCCCTTGGGGTATGTCGTTTTTCACATACTCACTCATCATTGGTTTGAATTCGGGGTTCCTTCCCCTAGCTGGTTTTTGTCCACCCCGGGTATTTGATTTCCCCGGTACCACCCATATCTGGGAGGCGTTCCCCAATCCGCAACCTGGGGAGGCGCCCGATGGGGGACCAGCAACCCCACACGGGATATCAATAACAATGTCAATGTCAATGTCAATGTCAATGTCAATGTCAATATCAATATCAATATCAATGGTCCCCCATCGGGCGCCTCCCCAGGTTGCGGATAGGGGAACGCCTCCCAGATATGGGTGGTACCGGGAAAATCAAATACCCGGGGTGGACAAAAACCAGCTAGGGGAAGGAACCCCGAATTCAAACCAATCATGAGTACGTATGTGCAAAACAACATACCCCAAGGGAGTAGTAATCTCCTCACTGATTCCGATCGGGTTCCAGCCCCGGTGGTCAGTGCCGGTCCCCAGGATTTTGGGGGGGACCAAACGTACAAAAATGAAACAAGAAAAAACGAAAAAAATGGAGTAGGAGAGATCACGGATCAGGTGGTAGCGCTAATGATGCAACTGCAAATGTCTGAAACTTCCATCAGAAAGATAATCCGTCAGATGCAAACAACTACGGCGAATATGCACGAAGCCGGGGAACGGCAGAGTAACGTCAACACAATCATCAAGGATGGACTTGTTGAAATGGAGACTGCTCTTAAAACGCTCAACGAAGAGCGAGAGGCTGAGAAGAAGGCGCAGGATAGGCTTACTGCTCTATCGCTGGACCTCGCGCGAGAGAAGAGAAGGCTCGCGAGCACACCGATTGCTCCGCCTACAAACAAGAGATCGGCATCAAGCCCGGCAGAAAGCCAAGCTGCTACGCCGATAGATAAGAAGAAGAGGGACGAGTCAACACCCGTCAAGTGGATAACCGTTCAGGGTAGGAGGAAGGCAACCAGCCAACAAACTCTGAATGCCACTCCCCGAGTAGAAAATTCGGGAAAAGACGGAAAACCTGCTGAGAAGACAGGCAGGGAGAAGACACGCCGTCAAAAGGCTGGCAGAAGTCATCGCTCGGAAGCACTCCTCATAAAACCCGCAAGCGGGAAAAATTATGCAGATGTGCTACGAGATATCAAAAGCAAAATAAAACCGGAAGAAACCGAGACGGATATTAAGTCGATCCGCCGAACCCGGAATGGAGACGTCTTGCTCGAACTGGGGAAACAAACGAAGGACATAAAAGCTTTTAGTGAGGCCCTTAAGATGAAACTGGGAGACATGGGTACTATGAGGAATCTAGTACCCAGAGTAACGCTCGAGCTAATGGATCTCGACTGCGTTACCACGAAAGAAGACGTTGAAGAGGCGCTTAAGCGAGACCTTGACGAAAAAATGGGAGATGCGAAGGTTTCGATAACGAAACCCAACAGAAGGGAACAGGTCCTAGCGATCGTTCAAATTAATGCACAGGAAGTCAACAAACTGCTGGAATCCTCCCGTATAAAAGTGGGATAGATATGCAGCAAAATCAGGCGAAAAACTCTAGTCGAGCGGTGTCTCAAGTGCTGGGACTACGGACACCAAGCCAGAGGCTGCAGGGGGCCGGATCGCACCACCCTCTGCTTTAAGTGTGGTAAAGGGGGTCACAAAGCAGCCTCCTGCGCGGAACCCCTTCAATGCGTACTTTGTACAGAACTGAAGGAAAAACCGGAGGTTTTGAATCATTTTCCAGGTTCGGGCTCATGCAAAGTCTTTAGACAGGCATTGGCCAGGGTCAAACCCAATAACCAATGATCAAGATCCTACAGGGGAATCTTCACAGGAGCAGATTGGCTGACGACCTTCTGACAAACTTAATTGTCGAAAAAGAGGTTGACATGCTAATCATAAGTGAGCAATACCAGGCAAGGAATAGCCCGGCATGGTTTGAAGACAACCTTCGCACGGCAGCCATTTGGGTGCCAGATCCAGGGAAAGTTCCTATCGGCGTACATGGAGCCGAAAACGGATTCGTGTGGCTGAGGAGCAAAGGCATTACATATGTCAGCTGCTACCTCACTCCCAACGAGAGTATCCTTGACTTCCAGGAAAAGCTGGACCATCTCGAGGATTTTATCCGAGAGGAAAGGGACATGGTTCTGGTGGCCGGTGATTTCAACGCAAGAGCGGTTGAATGGGGCATGCCAAAGCCGGACTCAAGGGGGAAAAGGATAATGGAAATGTCGGCTAGAACAGGTCTACTGGTGATTAACAAAGGGCGTACAGCAACCTTTAGACGAGCAGGTCAAAAGGGAACGATACCGGACATCACTCTGGCAACAGAAAGCCTGGTTTCTCTGCTGCAAAGCTGGGAGGTGATCGAAGATTACACTGGGAGCGATCACCAATATATTAGCCTGAGCCTAGGAAGAACGACGCCGACCGTAAGACACCTCCCCAAACAACTGGGATGGAACACGGCGAAAATGGACGAGGAACATCTGAATAAGGTGATAACTCAAGGGAAAGAAGCTCTGCTTGCCCTCCACGACAGTGCTGAGCAAGTGAGCGGAGTAAAAACCCTTGTAAACGCCACGATGCAACTCATTCACCGGGCCTGCCATGCGTCAATGCCCCGAAAAAGAAGCCGAAACAACAGACGCACCAATTATTGGTGGACGGAGGAAATAGCCGTACTTCGCAACAGATGCCTGCAGAGTAGGCGAAAAACAACGCGAGCGAGGAAAAAAAGAAGAGGGGATCAACCAATAGACATCCCAGCTGAGGCTCAACATCGGCGAAATAAGAAGGAGCTGCGAAACGCCATTAAGAGGAGTGAGAGGCAGAAATGGCTTGGCCTTACCGAGGACGTCAACAACGAACCTTGGGGTCTGGGCTACAGAATCGTCACGCGAAAGCTTGGAGTCCTTTCAACATGTGGGGCGATGGAACCAGACGTGGTGGACAACATCGTTGATAGTCTTTTCCCCAACCATCCGGTGAGACAAGAGGTCAGCGATGGGGCAACGGCTGCGGAAATACCGCCATTCACAATGGAGGAGCTTCTTGAGGCAGTTAGGGGTCTGCAGAACAAGAACGCCCCTGGACTAGACGGAATTCCAACAGAGGCGCTGAAAGCAGTGGCGCGTGCCTGCCCACAGGTGTTGCTAAACACCTACAATGCTTGTCTATGAGGACGAATCTTTCCCAAGCAGTGGAAAACTCAAAGGTTAGTGCTCATCAGCAAAGGCAAGGGTGATCCAGCATCACCAGGAGCATATCGTCCCCTGTGCATGCTGAACACTGCGGGGAAACTCCTGGAGAAGCTGCTAAAGCCCCGCTTGGAGGCGGCTATCCGAAAGGGCGGAGATCTGTCAACCAGACAGTATGGCTTTAGGAGAGGACGCTCGACTATCCATGCAGTTGGAGAGATTGTGCAGACAATCAACGCAGCGCAAAGCTGAAATCAATATTCCAAGAAGGTCGTCCTCCTGGCGACGTTGGACGTAAAAAACGCTTTCAACTCTGCCAGGTGGAGCGATATGATCCAAGCCCTAGAGAAGTTTAAGGTACCAGAGTATCTCCAACGGATAATCAAGAGTTATCTGAAAGACAGAGTTCTTGAATACGAGACAACGAGCGGAACCAGAAGAAAGGAAATAACGGCCGGTGCCGCCCAGGGTTCAATCCTGGGACCTGACCTCTGGAACATCTCGTATGACGACATCCTACGCCTGGAGATGCCAGAAGGCGTATCCCTATCGGGGTACGCTGATGACATTATGGCAGTCATCACCGCGCGCAACACTGAGCAAATTCAGTGGAGACTAAATAGGGTTATGCACCTCGTTGATAGGTGGATGGGTAGCCATGGCCTAAGTCTAGCAGCAGAAAAGACTGAGCTGGTGCTAGTCACCAGAAAGTTGATCCCCACCATAATACAGATGCAAGTGGGCACGGAGACGATACAGACCGAGGGGGCTATAAAACACCTTGGGATCATGATGGATACCAAGCTGACCTTCTGGGAACAAATTAGAAAGGCGTCTGACAAAGCTGCAGCAGTGACGATGACAGTAAGTAGGCTTATGGCGAATGTCAGCGGCCCAAGACCTTCTAAACGGCGACTATTGATGTCGGTAGTCCAGAATATTCTTCTATACGGAAGCGAAATATGGGCTGAAGCGCTGAAGAAGGAAAAATATAGGAAAAGGATGGCATCGGTTCAACTAAGGGGCGCACTGAGAGTTGCGTGCTCTTATCGCACCGTTTCGGAGCCCGCAGCACTTGTGATTGCGGGAATCATACCGATCGATCTACTAGCCCTAGAAAAGAAGCGGATATTTGAGGCAATCCCGGACAAAGGAAAAGAGGTCGCCAAGGAAGAGGCCAGAGCATATACGCAAGAATGCTGGCAAAGACGGTGGAATAACGACCGTCGAGGCAGGTGGACCGCGAAACTGATCCATCGAGACAGGCTCAAAAGAGAAGCAGGACGCCTCACGCCAGAGAACGTGATAGCAGAGATGCTGCGAAGCGAGGAAATCTGGAATGCGGTAGCTGACTATGTCGAAAACATCTTGCGACAGAAAAAACACGAGATGAACCAGGCAGAACAAGCGCCATAACAAAAGTTCTTATCCAACCATACCCGACCAGGATGATCGAAGGCCGACGAGCCCGATACGTAACGCTGTCATGCTACTGAGGACGATGCGTTCACCTTGGATTGGGGACACAAAGGTTCATCAGGTCATGCAGAAGCCCCAACATGAGGCCCAGCAAGAAGAGTCAGACGTTCGAAGGGGCGGCCCAACCAGCCACACCCAGTCAGGATGTTAGAAGGCCGACGAGCCCGTTTCACGACATTGTAGTGCTGCTGAGGACGATGCGTAACATCTTGGCTGGGCAACGACGCTGACTCAAAAAAAAGAAGAGTAAGCCAGCAACGAAGTGAATCAGCAGCTTCCATATACACCCAGCCATGATGTCGAAAGCCGACGAGCCCGTTGCGCGCTATTGGTGCGCTATTGAGGACGATGCGTACATCATGGCTGGGCTGTTCTGAGAAGAAGTAGAAAAGAAGTCCAAGTTGGCAAAAACAGACGAGCGCCGAGGCACGGCGAAATGGCCTTACACCCATGTTCCTGAAGTAATGCGAAAGCGGTTCCGGGAACATGGGTTGGTAGGTACAAAGGAGTTCGTTAGTGGGTATGGCCGTTTTTTTTTAGGACGAGTCCCACACTCACCTTCGTTCCTTAAGGGCTTATGGCCCCTAAAGTTCGGATGTGGTCAGTGCATAAAGCATTTACAATTCTCCTTTTCAAAAAAAAAAAAAAAAAAAAATCAGTATCAATATCAATATCAATATCCAAGGACCTCCGCAGTTGTCTGCGGGGAAGGGGAGGTGTCACCCTTACTTGGCGCGTCCCCGGGTGGCGGATAGGGGAATGCTCGCTGGAAACAGAGGGTAGGGCTGAAATAAAATACGCCCCGCGGACCAAACACACTGGGTGAAGGATACACCGAGAAAAAACCACGATTGTTTCCTGCTGTGGCCCACTAGGAGTGCTCCGATCCACGTCTGCCTAACCCGCTGACGTGGCGAGGGGCTGATGTGTGCTTGCACTACCGAGGTGTCAGCTGCAGTAGGGATCAGAAGCCAGCCCCTTCGGGCCTTGATCAGGGAGTGCGTGGTGGCTGCAGAGGTCGGAATCTGCAGTGCCCCGGGCGAGTTCCAGTCCGTCCGTGTTTTCCGGGACTGGTTAAACGAAAGCTGGGCCCCAGGGAACTGGGGTAGGACTTAGGTCCGAGGGTATACCCGTTCCCAGCTATTTCGGCCCGCCCCTCCACGCACGATGCGCTGGCGATAATAATTTATGGCACCCACAACTTCCATAAACGTAGAAAAGAAAGAAGAGTCTAGTTCAACACCTGAATCAAAAATTGATCAGGTGCTCAAGGAAATGCGGTCTCTGTTGACTATCATGGCTAAAGCAGCAGAAAAGCAAAGAAATGTCAACACGGATATCAAAGATGGTATCCCAAAGTTGATAGGAGCAATAGAAGCGATTCAAGAGGAGCGAGGTCCGATGAAGAGTGTGCAAGCTTGCATGCTAACTACAGCAAAGCATACGATGCAAAGAAGTCACAGCACACCGAGGCGAACATCCGTCAAACGAACAGCATCGAGTCCAGCGGAAAATCAGGGTGCCAATCCCATGGACAAGAGAATAAAGGATGTGGCGTCTCCCCCGTTGTGGACGGAGGTAACAGGACGCAAGAAGAAAGCTGATAAGGCTGAAAAACAGACGCATGCTGGGAGGGCAAGCAAATAACACCAAGAGAAGGAAAGAGAAGGCAATAAAAACTAGAACAGAAGCCATCATTATTAAACCCGCTGAAGGAAAAACCTATGCACAGGTCTTAGGGGAAATCCGGGGAACTGTCAAGCCAGAGAACACAAACACGAGTATAAGGTCCATTTGCCAGACAAGAGCAGGATTTGTCCTGCTGGAGCTGGGAAAGGACTCCAAAAATCAGAAAGATTTCACAGAAGCCCTCAAAAGTGCGCTGGGAGATCAGGGCACGGTTGTGAATAAGGTGCCATGGACGTCTCTGGAAATTAGAGATCTGGACAGCCTGACAACAGTAGAAGAAGTCAGAGAGGCATTAGCGCGGGATCTCCAGGAACTGACAGGAGAACTCAAAGTCAGCTTAACGAAGCCCAACAGCAGAGGTCAGATTTTGGCAATAGTAGAAGTGAATGATCAGGCAGCTGAGGAGTTACTGAAAACTGCGCGAATCAAGATCGGATGAGTCAACTGCCGTGTAAGAAGGAGAACCGTGGTCACACGCTGTTTCAGGTGTCTGGCCTATGGTCATCAGGCGAGGGAATGCAAAGGAACTGACAGAAAGGACCAATGCTACAAATGTGGAAAGAAGGGTCATAAGGGCGCCGCGTGAAATTCTGATGCACAATGTATCCTATGCACAGACTTGAATCTAGAGGCAGAGCAGCGAGGCCACATTCCTGGATCAGCAAAATGCCAAGTATTTAGGGAGGCTCTTGACCGAGCCAGAAGAACCAAGAGGCGATGATCAACAGCCTTCAAGGCAATATGCACATGAGCAAAACGGCGAACGATCTCCTAACACATACAGTGCTGGGAAAGGAGATTGATCTGCTGATACTCAGTGAACAGTACCAAAATAGGGACACCACAACATGGTTCACGGATAACCTTGGCACAGCAGCTATCTGGGTGAGAAATACAAGGAAACTTCCCATTGAAAAACATGGATGTGGAAGCGGGTATGTATGGGTAAGGAGTAAAGGCGTCACATATGTGAGTTGTTACCTTACGCCAAACGAGTCAATACTGGACTTCCAGGAAAAACTGGATTCTCTGAAGGATGCTGTCCAGGAAGCTGCAGGTGCAGTCATAGTTGGCGGTGATTTCAACGCC
This sequence comes from Andricus quercusramuli, assembly GCA_932178445.1. Lineage (NCBI taxonomy): Eukaryota > Metazoa > Arthropoda > Insecta > Hymenoptera > Cynipidae > Andricus > Andricus quercusramuli. The sequence goes on from CAKNXH010047741.1 coordinate 11,403, forward strand.
AGGTCAGTGGAATGGGGAATGCCTAGGACAGATTCGCGTGGAAGGCGTATAATGGACATGGCAGCAAGACGAGGGCTTTCAGTCATGAACATTGATAATACAGCAACCTTCAGGCGGGCCGGAAACGTGGGAACGATTCCAGATATAACACTAGCTACCGAACGAATAGCCCCTCTTATAGAAGAATGGAAGGTTCTGGAGGACTACACTGGTAGTGACCACCAGTACATATCATTCAATATGGGAGGTAGCCCAACAACCAGGATACAACCTAGCAAGGCAAAAAAATGGAACGTGGCAAAACTGGATGCAGATAAGCTATACCTGACGATAGTCAGAGAGCAAAGCAGAATACTGGAAGAGTCTAGCATGGGTGCGGAAGAATTGGTGGAAGCTACCATGCGGCTCATACACCAGGCATGTGATGCTTCTATGCCTTGCAAAAAAGGGCACAAGAATAAAACCTCTGCCTACTGGTGGAATCCAGAAATCGCAGAGCTACGTAAAAAATGCCTAAAATGCAGACGGAATGTTACTAGGAAAAGACGAAGAGAAACGAGCCAGGCCGCAATTAAGAAATT
>CAKNXH010047746.1:0-13932 GCA_932178445.1 Andricus quercusramuli
CATCTATCGACTTCAATCTTTTTCTTTCTCTTGGTTAAACTGAATTCTCGGCTATCTTTTTCAATCTCCTTTTCTTTATTTCACCCTGCCCTACGTCAATCTTTTTCTTTCGCTTTTTAAATCTGAATTCCCGTCTATCTTTTTCAATCCTCTGTGCTCTATCTCATCCTATCCTTTATCTATTTACGTTTTTGTTTATGTCTTCATGAATTCAAATACCCGTCTTTTTTACACTCTTATCTTCCCTATCTCATCGTATATAACATCTGTCAACGTTAATCCAAATCCATTTTAATTTTTTAAAATCCTCCCTTCTCTGTCGAAATAGAAAATTTCTAGTTATTGTCACTGTTGTACCCATAATAAATGTATCCTATTCTTCTTTCTGTTTTTTCTATATAAAATATAGAAATATAGAATAAAGTATGTATTCAGTGGGTTTCTGTAAAATAAAACAATGAAGAATAATTAAATCAAAAAGAATATTATATTCACGTAAATTACTGGATTTCAACATTATTAGGCAATCTAGCGACATATTGAGAATCAGCGAGTTTCATGGATACTAACTTGTGAGCAATAGATTCGATAGGAACGGTAACCACTGACTTATTACTACGCTGGATTTTTCTTGTATGAGAAACTGATAGTAATTCATCAGGAATTTCATTATACAAATTTAAAGAAACGTACGTGTTACCGTTCTGATATTTAAAGGCTACGATTTCGCCAATTTCTGTAGATTTTAGCGTAACAAAAGTGTCGTTAGTCTTCGTAGGCCTAGTGTACTTTGTACTGTGAAAAAATGAAGATTTATAAACACAACGGTCAAATAGTTGAACACCATCTTTACTTTCTCCGAGAGACCCGAGAAGTTGAATGTTGTCATTTATCTTGATCGCGTTTTTACAGTCAGGGTGAGAAAAAATTTGTTCACAAAAGTCTATACAGGTATCAGAGGACGCAAGTTTTTTGCACGTATAACTAAAAGTGAGTTTTTGTAGGGTTCTTTTTGCTATTTGATCATACAGACCCTTTGGGCCAGTTATCGCCCATTTGAGGTAAAAAATAGAACTTTCGAAAGGAAACGTTGAAGTGACCCACAAAGGACCCGTCATCCGTACTGATTGCACCGCATATAACAAACTATGTACGTTGAAAGTCATGACGCTGTTTCCAAACATCTCTTGGAATTTCGCAAAAAAAAGAATCAATTTTTCTTCACATAGACGCAGTTCGGCCTCAGAAATAGTATCTTGTAGCAATATGAAGATACTTTCTACGAGCAGAGAATAATGATTCAATACTTCTGTTGGTACAAGGCCCTGTAAACAGATTTGAGAGTAAAAAAGTAACCATGAACGCCATTCAGAAGCTTTCCACTTGGCCTTCTCTAAGAAAGCTCTTGGTAGACGATGAATTTCTTGTGGAGGGGTCATATTTAAAAGTCTTTTGTTTAAATCCCTGAGTTTCTCTGGCGTTATAAGTTTAGTCTCAATCCAAACATCCCACACATATTTTACGACACCTAGAAGCTCCGAGTGAAGATAATCAATTGGAAAGCCCCATACCATGTCAAACGTTAAAAGAGCGAGGAATGCTGAATATCCTTTCACTCCACGTACTGTTGTCATGCTAGGTTTGGTTGTTTTCTTATAGTCATTTCTATGGCTTTTGTCAGTTCTTATATTTGCGTCTTTCTCTCGAAAGGATAACGCATCGCATGATCTTCGTAGACACCATTTTCGTAGCACCAACTACATCCAAAGTACCCATTGTACTGGAGCCTATTCTGTAAAATTGGTCGAGCTACAGAGTCAACTGGGCAGCATGAAGGAACAATGGTTAACGTTATAGGCGATCCATTTTCATCACTTATCTGAAGCCTCGTCTCACCTAGTGGCTTTAATTGATTGAAAAAGTGTTTCATATAAGCATTCATAAACTCGGGTGATGGTTCTTTCTTATCTATACTCAGGCCAGCCAGAAGTGGATATTTGAACCGGAGTTTAGGAGGCAATTCGTTAATGGTACATTGCTTTGGCCAAAAAGAACTTTTCCCATTATTATTAACAGGAGCTCCATCGGTGGTCAAGGTCAGTGTAACAAGATGCGATACATGAGAGAACTTTTTTAGAAGTTCCTTGTATAACATGCTATCATGAACGTCACGTATATCTCCAGACCCATCAGATGCACGTTCTTTGGCATTCCTAATACCCTTAAGTAACTCATTTCTTATTTCCTCATTCTCTAAAAGTATCTTTATCTGATATTTCAAATCCACAGAAATAACGTAATTGGGTGACTCTGTTTTTAAGTCATACTCTAACCCACAAGTGCACTTTACATGGCACTTTTTAAAATTTTGTTTGGAAGCAGGTGGTAGCAAAGGCTCATAACATTTTGTACATAAAAAACATAATTTTATAGCTTCATCAGGTGGATCATATAACTGATTTATTACGTATTTGCTAGTGTTCCAACTGTGAAATCTTTCCCCAGCAAAGATTTTGCACATGTCAAACAATGTGTCTCGTGCTTCGTATGTAAGATGATAACGAATGCTGTATGCCACGACCATAAGGGATACGTCACGAGTAGATAACTGAGGTTCAGGAAACATTATCACATGACTCATTTTTTGGAAAGAAGCGAAGGATTGCTTTTGTTTATCATTTAAGTAACTTCCACCATACCCTTCGTCTTCACAATCTTCGTAGTCATCCCAGTCTTCCCAACCATTATCGCTATCTGATGTTGAAGTGAAGTGAAATCTTTCTCGGTTCTCCATAATGCTCTTGAAGGTGGATCCGCGGGAGTTAGAATGTTGTCCTAATTCGACAGTTTCTGTTAAAGGACTGTTCACTTTCGAAGCGGCGCTTTCTGTGTCCGATAAACTGTTGTCCATCAGATTTCCTTAATCTAAATTGACATTAGGATCCAATATACCAGAAGTTGACTGCCTTTTTGTTTCTTCGTAGTCATTGCTACTCGGTGATGAAAGGGTATCTACATGAGAATAAAAAAAAAGCACACAATTATAATAATCATTATACTTTATATAATAAAAATATCAGAAAGAGAAAAATAAATATTTAATTAACAACTGAAAAGGAAAAAAGCAGTTAGTGGCATTAACGACTACGGGCCTTTGTGGGCTCATTTCAGGAATTTGAAAGAGTGGCATGCAATTATTGAAATATTACATTTAGCATATACAGTAAACTGCTTTCTTAACATTGTATACAATATACATAGGGTGTCCCATAATTTTTGTCGTACGTTGCTGCTAGAAAGGGAAGACAAATTTCTATTACACCATTGAATAGGGCGAGTGAGGTTAGGTATACACCCTAACTGCTGTTGCGAACCTGCCAGTGTAGTGTGAGATATCACAGTTGAAACGATACGCTATGGCGACTCTCACAAAACGTGACTTCCGTGCGATAATCTATTATAACTTTGAACGTGGTTTAAGTAAAGATGAGTGTTTCAAAAAGATGTCGGAACCCTGCTGAAAATATGTGCATGGGGCCCATGGGAAATTCGGACCCAAGTGCCCCAAGACCCAAGTGCCCCAAGCCCCAAGTGCCCCAAGTCCCAAGTGCCCCAAGTCCCAAGACCCAAGTGCCCCATGTCCAAATACCCAAGTGACCCAAGTGCCCCAAGTTCCAATACCCATGTGACCCAAGTCGCGATACCAAAGTGCCCCAAGTTTCGATACCCGAGTGACCCAAGTGGCCCAAGTTCCGATACCCAAGTCACCCAAGTGCTATACATGTCCCATATGTTCCCCAAGACTTATGTTTGTCCCCATTTCAGGTTGAGCATATTATATTACAACAAGTTATACTATATCTATTAATATTATTATCATATACATAACAGAAGACAACAATGCATATAATTTTTAAAGACATGTTTATTACCTTTTTCTGCATTTATTGACTGTATACATTTTAAAATATTACCTCGTCCTTAATTTATTCGGAAAAACATTTTTTATCTTGTTCGGCACAATTAATCTTATTCTGCCAACATTATGACATATAATGCTTATAATGCTTATATTTGTTATTCATCTAATAGCTCCGTATTATTTTTAAAGTGGAAAATAAAATTCAACACTCAATTCTTCGGTGTATAGTGTTTTTTTTCAAGCTCTGTCAACTTTATATTCTACTTTGACATAAAATTAATTCTTTAGTGCTTATCATAAATTAATGATGTAGCATGTGGAGAAAATCCTAATATTTTATATTATTAAAGTTCACTAACTTTACTTCATTCTTTAGTGCTTATTGTCAACGTCTTTGAACTACAATTTTAATATTTCACTTTCCAATGCTCTACGAAATCTAATATAATTCCCTATAAAATATATCTCATATAAAAATTTACATATTTCCTGAGATATTCTATTATTATTTTGCAAAATTATTTATTTATACGCATGTGGGCATCAACAATGTATTTTAAACCCGAGACCCAAGTGCCCCAAGACCAAAGTGTCCCAAGTCCCAAGTGCCCCAAGACCCAAGTGCCCCAAGTCCCAAGTCACCGAAGACCCAAGTGCCCCAAGACCCAAGTCACCCTAGACCCAAGTCACCCAAGACCCAAGTCACCCAAGACCCAAGTCACCCAAGACCCAAGTGCCGCAAGACCCCCAAGACCCGAGTCACCCTAGACCCAATTGACCCACGACCCAAGTGTACCAAGCCTGATTCAGGTTTTTCTCCAAGTCAAGATTAACATTAGATGCAAATAATAATTATTATCTTACCATATGCTATATAATCTTTTATTATTAATATGTACATTGCATAAGACGAATATGCATACAATTGTTTCAAACATGTTTATTACATTTTTTTTTGCATTTTTTACGCAATTAATGCAAAAACAAAAGGAAACTTCTCAAATAATAACTAAAGATAAAGAAAATATATATCAGAGGAGAGAAGCGGGCCGAGCAAAAAACAACCATAATTTTCGAGAATACAAACAAGTTTTATTCGCCTGGCATAAAAACCCTCCACTCGATAATTGGAGGGAAAAGCCCTTTACAATTCTAATTACAAATCTACAAGAAACTCACCAACAGTCACTCACGTAATCCATACCACCAATCCGCAAGACAAATCCCAAAGCGAAGGCGATCTGATCAAATGGGACACGATCTAACGAGACATTTTATTAACAACCAAAGTCCGAACCTGCAGCAATTTCTCTAGTCGATCGCGTATGTTTATAAACCTGCAGTTTATAAACATACCTGCTCGAACAATAAGCTCGTCGCTGGTATTAAAAAACTCATACCTCTCGAACAGGAGGATAAAACAATCTTTTTAACAAATTTCAAGAATAAAATCTAAGTTAATTAAATTGATATTACAAATATTATGTCGATCGAACACATTTATTTATAGTATACATTTGCAACGACTCACCGATCTCGAATTTACAAGATAATACATTTTCGAGCTTCTTACCCCATTATGATTTAATTTTACCATCATTATCACATATAATGAATATACTTCCCTGGCGAAAGTATCGGATAGGAATTCCTTCCGAACCAATCCGAAATCTGTATCCGAACTAATCCGATTTAATTCGAACCAATCCAAATTTTTTTAAACATTTCGTTCGATCCAAATCGGTCAAAAGTTAATCAGACTCAATCCGGTTCAATCCGAACTTTCAATCCGAATGAATCCGAACCAAATTTCCAATCCGAATGAATCCGAACTGGGATTGACGTAAAACGATTTTCAATCCGAATGAATCCGATTCAATCCGAACTCGGATTCAATCGGATTGAAAATTCAGTGTATATCAATCCGACTTCCGATTCATTCGGATTGAAACTTTGGTTCGGATTGATTCGTATTGGTTCTTTTTGGAGTTCGGATTGAACCGGATTGAGTCGGATTAATTTTTAAACGACTTGGATCAAATGAAATGTAGAACTTTTTTCGGATTGGTTCGAATTGACTCGGATTGGTTCGAATACAGATTCCGGAATGATTCGGATGGGTTCGGAAGAAATCCCTATCCGATACTTTCGCCAGGGTTGTTATCCAGCGTTATAAAATATTCCTCCAAGATTAAATAAATTAACTTTTGCTTTTTGCATGCCAATAATATTTTGTGAAAACTATCGTGCAGGAATTCTACCACAATTATTACAAATAATGCATACATTTCTTATCGAGCGTTATAAAATATTAATCCAAGATTAAATAAATTCACTTCGGTTTTTTGTATGTCAATAATATTGTGCGGAAACTATTGCGCAATCATAAGTGATGCTCTACAAAAAAGTCTACAGTTTCTCGAATATTCGTGCCGGATTATAATTTATTCTCATTGATGTTGCGTAAACTAACGCGGTACATATTGATTTGATTGATTTTTGTCGTATAAACTGATTTTTTCCGTTATACTTATAGTGAAAGAGCTATCTCGAAATTTCGTAATTTAGAGGTCATAAATCCTAAACAGCCTGCTTGTAAATTTCTCGAATGTGGCTCCTTTTTATTTTAAGCAGGCCGTCACTGGTTCTCAAAATGACTTGCGGGAATAATTTCTTTATAGTTATTTTGAGATAGAACTCGAAAAAAAACGAATATTCGAGATTTGTAAAGAGCGGTTTTTACGGATGTTTCTGAATCTTTGTTTTTTCAGGCATTTCGCATATTTTAATTAATATGCGTGCTAGAAATATTGGATAAAATATTGCCAAAATTTTATATATCCCGCACAGGGCATAGTCTGGATATCATACAGGGTGGAAATGTCGATATCCTTGGAGTAATCCACGGATATCCCGGAAGATTTTTGGGACATTTTGAGGATATCCCATGTCCTCCAATGATATCCAATGATATCACTTTTTTATGAGGGTCAGTTCATATTTCATACTTTCTTAAGATATAATGTTATACCTTACTTAATTTCTGTATTTATTACTCAATACAAGATGTCGGAGATCTCTCTTATATCAACTGCGTATAAATAGATATTTTTCATTGAAAAAAATACGAAACATTGTAAGAAAACTAACCATGAGCCGATATTTTGAAGTTTGTTAAATATGACCGTATTTGTCACCATTTAAAAAAGTGAAGAATGTTAGTATTTGTATGAAGTTTCGTGTTATTTTTCGCTAGAAAATTTTCCGATTTGACTATTGCGACTAGTGCAAAATGCGGCATGTTCATGACTTCACACTAGAGATTGTTGTTTAAAATTTCTTGCTTGTAAAACTAATATAGAAGTGAAATATTATACGTATATGAAGACTTCTTTTTGTTACATATTGCTTCCTATATTTGAAAACGTATTCAGTCGCATCGTAAATATTACAATTATGCTGTTCATGACAGATTTCGATGAAAAAAAATGAAATTCGAGATATTCATTACGAAAAATTATATAGAAAATTTTGAAAAAAATAGAGATGACCTAGAGGGATGGATTTTTTGAGATTTATAGATAATTGACTATAGAATGGAGGAAAAATACGCATAAGCTAAAAAGAAACATTTTTCACCTTTAAAATCAAGGTTAAATTTGACAATTTTTGGCAAAAAGTTGTATTATTGGATACCACGAGCGCTCAGATATTATATCACATATTTTACGCATATATTCTAATAGATTTCGTCATGCCGATTCCAAATATGGGGTTTGAATCAGCCTAGGACTTCTGTTTGTAAGAATAATGCAATTGAATTATCTATTTCGAACCTTCATGGCATGAATGATATCCACTAATGGAAATTTGGCTATTTGTCGTATCAAAGGGGTTTTGGGTTCGTCGAATTTGGATACAAAATAGAAAGTTGGATATTCAAAATGGCGGATCCAATATAGCGGACCAAAATTATAAGACCGAGCTGATAATACTGAAAATTACTTCAGGGGGGTTTTCGTTTCGCTGATTTTGAATCCAGAGTGGAAAATTCCGAATTCAAAATGGAGGATCCAAGATGGCGGAATATCATTGTGAGAGTATAACCGATTTTATTAAAAATCGTTACTTGAAGGTTTTTTACAGGGACTGAGAGTGAATCCTGAGCGAGCCAAAAGTGAGCCTGTAATTGCGCTCTTTAAGAGATATACTCTGTGGGAGAACTGTAGCTTCAATGAGGCGTCCTCCAATCCCTCCATGTCGGAGTTTTCCCTCCGCAAACAAATCGGGAAAAGATTCACGCAGGCCCGTAGGTCCCGGGAACGGAACCCGAGGAGAGCACGTTTGGACTGAGCGAACTCTGCCCCCACTCCGCTATGGATGGGATCAGCCAAGGATCGAAGGACCGGAAAGATCGGCCTTCTTGAATCTCTGGGGGATTCGGCTCTTTAGGGAGCCGAATCCTAAGAGCTAAAACCCCAATACGGTTCTCAAGAGATCAATCTCTTAGTGAGTCCAAATCTGACTCTTGTGATGCATCTTTCGGAAAAGAAACTTTACTGGATGGCGCGACATGCAATATTTTCTCGAATCATAATAAATAGTGATTAATAGTTCGAATTATTGTTGCTTAATGCATTTTTATTCATTTTTTTTATAAATCATCATTCATCAACATTTTACGAATACCTACTTTGTGAACTAATTTGCATCAGATACATAATTTTGATGTGTTGAAATATTTTCTTTTTTTATGTACATAAGTCGCAAAATGAATGTTTAAACAATTGAACAATTATTGAAATAATACATATTTCTTGGAGTATACAGATTGTATAGAAAAAGCAGGAGCATTTAATGTGGCCCAATTTTGAAAAGATTTTAATGTTTTCATTTATATTGCTTTGTTTTCTGAGAATACTGTTAAAAAATAGTGTGTATTATTTTAACAACTGTGCAATTCTTAAAACGAAAATTGTTAATTATATTTACAAAAGTGTGAATTTCAAACTTTTTGTTTAATTTTGGCATCCACTCTTGCTGCACTCTACAGAAATCACATAAAAGGTATTGAAGAAATGAATAATCGATTGCAAGAAGTGAAATGTTTGCTGGATGATAATTGAAATATTTATATTTGTTTGCATTTTTTTGTTTTCAAATTAGAAATTCATCTGTTGTAAGAGAAATTACATCATTCTTGAAGAAAAATGCAACTGTTTGGTTGAAAATAAATCTATGTTGTTAAAAATTCATACTTTTGGTTGAAATTTCGACTTTTTTGTGGAAAATTCAACTATTTCTTAGAAAATTCCCTTTTTGCTCAAAACTCATATTTTGGCATTAAAAAATGAACTGAAAGCTTCTCTGCATGAAAGTTCAATTAAAAAAATTGTCATTTTTTAGTAACGATTCATCAGCTGCAGTACAAATTTCATTTTTCTTAAATAAAGATGCAACTACTCGGTAATAGTTAAATAATATAATTATTTTTTATGCCATAAAAATCCAATATATAGATTTTGCATATATTTAAAAATATGAAATAAGTTTTTGTAAAAAAAAATGATGAAATGAGTTTTCGAAAATCTCTTGTAATACACCGGGTGTCGAACTTCTGATGTAACTTCCTATTAAATTTTTGTAACTTTATCCCGTCGTCTTAACATCTTGGCCATCTAAAAGTTTTTTTTTTTTCATTTTTTTCGGATATGAATTTTAATTCATCACATCCTAATGTTTATTTCAATAAAACATTAACAATTTTTCAACAATAAAAGTTCTTCATACGTGAATAAATCGTTGCAAAAAATGAATTTGTATGATTTTACTTACGATCAGGCTACGAAATAATGATTGTTTATTATTTCAAATGATAAATAATACGTGAGGCTTCATTACCATTCACTCAATCAATAGATAACCAAAATAAATTAAATAAATCATTTATTATAATATCTGATTTGCTGGAATATCATTAATATTATACATCGCATTTTACATATTATAATTATTATGAATTCAATATAAATTTATTATAACTTCACTAATTCAAGTAAAATAAAATGTTTTTAACCATTCTCAAAAAAATCGTTCTTCATGTTCGTTTACCTTCAACAATAATTATTGTTTACTATCTACAACATGTATTAGTGTATAATTAATTATTGCTTCAGCATTTGTGCAATTTTGTATTGTAATTTCTCAAATTTTTTATTGAAAAATTATTATTGTCTGAATTCACTTATGTAATTTTTGTTCAAGTCCAAAACGTGATGGAAACTAGCTAAAATGTGGACAATTTTAGATATATATATATATATATCAAACACGTAGTAAAACTACACAGCGCCAGGCTAGTATTGCTTCAATAGACAGGCTTGAGAAAAACTGTACTGGCTTTAGCATGATTCAAGACTGCCACGAAATTTTTCCACACGAGATGCAACCATTGGGTAGAGAATTCAACATTTTGTTAAAAAATCATCCTTCTTGGGCAAGTCATCGAGACTTCTTTGGTTGGTTAAAAATTCATATTTTGATCATGAAAAGTCAACTAAAATCCTTTTGAACATACAATTCTACTATTTTTTCCCAACTAATCTTTTTGATTTATAAATTCATCCACTTAAAAAAAAATTTCTTATTTTTAAATGAAAATGGAACTTTTCGGTTACAAATTATTCTCTTTTGCTTGAGTATTCAACTATTTCATCTGAAAGATTTGGTTGAATCACTTTGTGATACATTTTTCGTTGAAAATTCATCTCTTTGATTGACAGTTTAACTATTTCGTTGAAAATTAATATTTCCGAATTGAAAATTCAACTACTGTTGTAAAAGTAAAACTACATTGTAAAAATTTTTCATTGATCTTTGTTGGTTGAAAATTATCCTATTTTGGTACCAAAAGAAATACTTTTCTTGGTTTAAAATTTCATTTTTGTTAGGTAAAAATGCATCAGTTTCGTGGGAAAGTAATTTTTTGCTGAAGTCATATTTTTTGCTTGTACATTCCAGTTTTGCAGCGAAAATTCGTCTTTTGGCTTGAAGGTTCAATAATTTGGGTAAAATTTTTTCCCTCTCGTGAAAAATCTTTATTTCTTGAAAATTGGTCTTTTGGCTTTTAAATGACTTTTTTTAAAAAGGAATAATTGCATGTTTTTGGATTGAAATATAAACTATGACACTTTTTGTTGGGAATTTATATCTTGAGGTTTAAAATTCAACGATTATGTTAGAAATGTAAGTATTTAGTTAAAAAGCTATCTTTTATAGTAGAAAAGACATTTTGTTGTTTAAAATGAAGTAATAAATTTGAAAAATTTAAATTTGAATCTGAAGTACTGGTTTATTCCGTTCATAAAAGATTCTAGGTTAAAGGTATTTCAAAATAAAAATGCTGCTATTTGAATACTAATTGCTAAATTACCATGAAGTAGCTTTTATTCAGATTTTAAAATCAGAAACTCAGACTTGAAAACATTATATTGCATGGACCAGAGAGCTGAAACTAGGATTTAAACCTAACTCGTTCGGATTGCAGTCCACTCCCTTCGGGATCGTTTCAAAGCATCTTCGGTTGAGTTCTGATCAGGAGTAAAACCTTCCGGCAGTCTGTAGGTTTCGATCTTTTAAAGATTCGATCCCGGGTACTTTTTTTCATCAGTACACAAACTAAAGGATCGATCCTCTGTACCTGCTCTCCTCGGGAGTCAAACGCTGACCGGCTTGTGCCACAACCCATCCCTTCCTGAGTGCTTCAGAAGGAGGGAGCGTCAACGCAGGATGGGATCACTTTCTCCATGCAGTACACGTTTTCTGATCTCGAGAAGAGTTAAACCTAACGATCTTTTTTCGCCGGCTCAGGGATCAAAACTCAAAACGATCAAAACGTTTTACTCTCAGTCCCTGTTTTAAATAGGAATCTGTATTATCATAAGAGATGGTAATTATCGATCCGTTGAGAAATCCAATCACACATACTGTAAATAATTGAAATCTACAATATTAATCACAGTTAAATCCTCAAATACAGAAAAATTATTTCGTCATCACAGACTAGATGGAGATATAAATTAAAATTTATTAAATTCAATTTATTCAGAAAAGAAGATCTTCTCTTTTCACTCCGCTGGGATTCGAACACCAGATCAACTGATTTCCGGTCAGGTGCTCTAACCATTGAGCTACAGAGGGATCAGAGTAAGAATCCATTTTTCTGATATACGCTAATTTTAGCAAGGTGTTACACAAATCATTATTTTAAATAGGAATCTGTATTATCATCAAAGATGGTAATTATCGATCCGTTGAGAAATCCAATCACACATACTGTGAATAATGTAAATCTACAATATCGATCACAGCTAAATCCACAAATACAGAAAAATTATTTCGTCATCACAGACTAGATGGAGATATAAATTAAAATTTATTCAGAAAAAAAGATCTTCTTTTTTCACTCGGCTGGGATTCGAACACCAGATCAACTGATTTCCGGTCAGGTGCTCTAACCATTGAGCTACCGAGGGATCAGAATAAGAATCCATTTTTCTGATATACGTTAATTTTAGCAAGGTGTTACACAAATCATTATTTTAAATAGGAATCTGTATTATCGTCAGAGATGGTAATTATCGATCCGTTGAGAAATCCAATCACACATACTATGAATAATGGAAATCTACAATATTAATCACAGTTAAATCCTCAAATATAGAAAAATTATTTCGTCATCACAGACTAGTTGGAGATATAAATTAAAATTTATTAAATTCAATTTATTCAGAAAAAAAGATCTTCTCTTTTCACTCGGCTGGGATTCGAACACCAGATCAACTGATTTCCGGTCTGGTTCTCTAACCATTGAGCTACAGAGGGATCAGAGTAAGAATCCATTTTTCTGATATACGCTAATTTTAGCAAGGTGTTACACAAATCATTATTTTAAATAGGAATCTGTATTATCGTCAGAGATGGTAATTAGCGATGAAAAGGGAAGATCTTTTTTTCTGAATAAATTGAAAGAATCAAAATTAAGTTTTACAATTTTATACAGAAGATCAAGATCCTTTTCACCAAACTTGTAAAAGAAATTATCCACTGCAGCAACTAAATGTTTGCGGCACGGATTGCAGCAATCTCATTTGTTCACTGAACTCGAGCAATAAATCATGAATATTTGTCTACACGTCCAAACTTTACGATTACAAATTAAATTACAAAAGTATTTCCCCTGGCGGACCGGCCGAACGCAAACATTACGCTACAGCGTAACGGTAAAGTAATGGTAAAGTAATGCTAAAGTAATATGACATTATAATTAATAAAGGAAACAAAATTAATATGTAAATTGTTGCAATTATAATAAAACGTTGAAATTTACATTAAATGGTCATGCCGTAATTGCAACAAGTTGCTTTCTCAGCGTTAAAAAATAAAAAAACAAAGTGGCTGTCATTCAAGTCGGATCCCTGCAGACTGGCAACCCACTTAAAGCCACGTTAGCGGGTTGCCAAAATGCAGGGGCCCGACTGCAATGACGGTCACTATGTTTTTTTATTTTTTAATGCTGCAAAAGCAACTTGTTGCAATTGCGGCATGACCGTTGTACGTAATTTTCAACGTTTTATTATAATTGCAACAGTTTACATATTAATTTTGTTTCCTTTATTAATTATAATGCCATATTACTTTACCATTACTTTAGCATTACTTTACCGTTACGCTGTAGCGTAATGTTTGCGTTCGGCCGGTCCGCCATGGTACAATTGTACAATACTTTTTTTTTAACAAATTCAGTTTTTAGAGATGTTAAAAACAATCTTATTAGAAAAGTGACAATCATATTTATTTAGGCTATTACAAAGAAAATAAAAATCTTATTCAAACATTTTTTATTGTTTGAACAAGAAGCGTTTGAAAAGTCAAAGGTCTTTCAAACCCTGGAACTGTTAACTACCCTAGTAGCAACGTCTGCCTTGTATGACAGACGCCAGAGTCTGTCT
>CAKNXH010047748.1:0-10453 GCA_932178445.1 Andricus quercusramuli
CCAAAGCTCTTCAAAGCGATCTTCTTAGGTTCGATTTTGTATCCCCCGACGTTGGCGTTGGAAGATTTAATCGTGCAATCGGAGCTTCCCGTGTCGATCATTCCAGTCCAGTAATAATTATCCAACTGCACTTGTTTGATATATTTGGAACCTGAACAGTTCTGATTTACCTTGACAGTTTTAATTTCTCCTTCGGTTGGAGTCGATCGTTGAGGGCAGTGTCTCTGGGTATGTCCCTTCTTCCGACATATACGGCAAGTTAGTTCCTCTTGTGGTTCTGGGCAGTCTCTAGAAATGTGACCAAATTTTCTGCAGTTATAGCATTTTGGGTCTCCATTTTCGTTTCGAATCGGCGCTCGGCGATCTGGATTACGACTGTTTTCAGGTTTTACCGCTTTATCTGCACCTCTGTCTGCCTTAGATTGCGGTTTCTCTTGACGACCTTTCGCTCCATCATCGGTTTTCTTTTTCGTCGTATCCGTCGCACCTCGAATTCTATCACTACGTTGATGACTAATTCTTTCTTGTTGTTGCAGGTCATGTAGAAGGTCATCCAGATCGACATGATACTTGGCTGACATCGCTGATCAATGATCTCGTGACCATAGGCCAATCAGGATTTGTTCCTTCGCTTCTGATTGGGTTAGACCCAGTACACCACAAAATCTCGCTTTTTCGTGAAAGTAGGAAGTAAGCGACTCCCCTTTCTGCTGTACACGCTCCTTCATGCGAGTCCATTTATCTGTTAAATTTTCAGATTTGATAAATGTTTTTTTGAAAGCCACCTCGAATTTTTCCCACGAATCCAAGTTTGGAGCTCTTAACCTAAACCAGTTCAAAGCTCCACCACGGAGATGAGATCTAGCTGTCTCCAGAACGAAGCTCACAGGCCATCGGTGTAGGCGACTCATTCGGTTTATATTCTCCAGCCATTCCTTTGCTGCAACGCTCCCTTTTTCTCCGTCAAATTCTTGAATGCTCTTGCTCAGATCCGGCCTAATGTGAAACGAATCCTTAATCCGATCCGAGTTTGAGGTCTGTGTGGTAGGTTCCGCAGACAAACGATCAAGCATCCTCATCATCATTGCATCTCTACGACGCCCATCTTCAATTAGAAATTGCATTAGACGCTCCGTGTTTGACGAGTCCGTACTCGGTCCGGGCGGGAATGAATTTAAAGGCGCTGAACCGAGGTTATTATTCGCACCGTTAACAGCAGGTGATTCGATACGCGGTCCTTGATTAGCTCGATGAACGTCAACTCTCAAATACTGTAAATGATTGACGTTCCGTCCGAGGAATTCGGCTTCCTCAGCATCAATAAGAGTTCTGCGAATATTTGCAGATTGGGATTGAAGAAGACCAATCACGGTGGGATCCTGCACTGTACTATTATTCGCGTCTGTTACATTGATTAGGGTTCGATCATCCGCTATTTCTGACAAACTTTCCGTTCGCGACGAATTTGAATAGACGGAAGCATTTGACGTGTTTAACGGTCTTGAAGAATTCGAAACCACGGAATGATACGATCTTATCGAAACTTGATCTGATAAGTGTTGCATTTGGGTACTATTCGCTTGGGTTTGAATTTCGCGAGCAAACTGATCAAACTCCGCGAGAGACGGATAATATCTTTGTGAATTCGCCATTTTCAAACAAAATTATAATTATTGTCGTTATTGGATATGTCTTGATTGAGATCACTCGCGCATATGTTCAAAGTACTACTCAAGTATTTCGAGGTTAAGTTCACTCGCGTATATTTACGAAATATTTCTTATGTATTTCGAGGTTAAGTTCACTCGCGTATACCTTACGTTTAGTTTTTACCTACGTATTTTCGAGGATAATTTCACTTGTTCTCTTTCTATAGGTAAGGCTCTCTCAACCATCTTCGAGATTCAATTAGATTCGCTCTTGTCGCTCCTATAAAAATCCTCTCAAAGTAATTTCAAGTCGCACTTGATAATTACGCACAAAGATGTATAAAAATGAACGCTATAGATCGGCATGGCGCTCACCGCTCACACTGTAGAATTCGCTCGATTTCGCACCGTCAAATAAAAACAAACATGCGTTTACTCTATCGCACACCTCAACCTATTTCGAACTCTTTGTTGAGGACTTTTCTGGATCACATATCCAAGACGAAACTTCGTCGGGCACGTCGACTTAATTCTCGCACTAGCATTTTCAAGTTTTCAAATTCTTTTGAAAAAACGTCATCCCATAAATGGCGACACAAAGCCACTCATCCACGCCGCGCAATAAAACTTTTTGAGGACAGGGATCATATCCCACTTCTGAGATGATAGAAACAATTGTATAAACTTAATTCGGGTTGCGAAAATAAACTGGTTAACACTTTTTAGAGATTGAAAGATTGAATATATTAACAAAAAGTCAAAAAGAAACATTACAGTCTCATTACAGTCTCATAAACATACGTTTATGACCTCCTACTGCGGAGTCATGACATTCCTCAATAATTTGAAATTTTTGATTTTCGGGCGGGATCGTCACTTCCCCAGTACACACTGTAATGGTATAATTAGTTCTAAACATTAACGCTACCCAGCAAAAAAGAAAGTATTGATACGAATTGAATTGAAAAGACTAAGAGACCCTACAAATCCCGCTTTGCGACAATGACGCATTGGACCTATGTGTCAATGCATGTAAATTCGCGAAGACAGTATCTCAATTTTGAATCTTCCTATACGCACAAATACAGTGCAAAAGTCTGAAGTCAGCGAATACACTTCAATGCGTCAGCACACAAACGCTTCAACGATGGTCAATGCGTCTGAATTCGTGAGAGTAAAATACACACTTCAATTCGCCCCAATGCGTCACGGCGAATTTCAGCAAGTGTTGATTTGAACAATTTAATCCGTAACAGGAAAACCAACGTGCAGGGCATATAGAATTTATTTGAAATGTTTAGTAAATTGTCTCGTAGCTCAGTGGCTTGTACTCTGGACTGATACACGAGGGATCCCTGTTTCAAGTCTCGACGCATGCACTTTTTATTACTTTTTTTTCTGATTGACCTCGACCACGCACTCATACGAATTCACACGCATTCAATTCCCGCTGTCTCAATTCATCTAAATGCGTCTCAATGCGTTCTAACGAATCAGAAAACGGGATATACGCGCATTACAGAAATGTTAATTCGCCCCGATCCGTATCAATTCTTTCTTTTTTGCTGGGCATTTGCTTCGATCATAGAGTTATACCTATACAGTAAGGTTAATTATTAAATGCATTATTCTGATTTGATATTTTAATCTCCACTATTTTCATTTTGAACTAATGATATTCAAGCATCGCTTAATAATCGTGTCTAGACTTGTATTCCTCCCACCCCATAATGTCTCTATTCCCTTGTACTTAAGATCTCTGTGTAGTCAGCTAAGAATCAGTTTCTCTGTATCTTTGAAGCAGTACCTACAATGTCGCAAACTATGACTGGTGTTGAAAAAGAAGCTGAAATTTCCTCTTTCACTGTTACTAATTCTACTGCTGCTACTAAAAAAAGAGTTCACATGACGGAAGTGGATGCATCACGCAAGACAAACAAACATCTCATTTTAACCACACTGTACGCACTCAATAACTCATGCAGTAAAAACGCTATTGTTGGTCTTGAAGTGCAGTCAGATGGCAGTTTTCAACCTATTGTAAAAATTGTGTCTAACAAGCTACAAGGAATCACATTTGGGGCAGCAACATGGCCCAAATTCCAGCAGTAATTTAAATTCATAAGCATCTACTTTGAATCTGAGGGCTATTCAATGTCAGAGCTGGAACAACTCGAGATTAATATTAAGATAATAGATAATATTGATGTGTACATAGTGAAGTTCACGACGTCCTACGGTGAAAAGACTATTCTTTTTGACAAAACACCTGTTCCCGAAGGTGATTGTGAGGATGGCGAAAATTCTTGTAAAAACAAGAAACAAATAGTTTTTGTACCTGCAGTGGCTATGAAAAAAGCTAGCTTTATTGGTTTGAAAAATATTATGTTTTGTGCGAATGTATATTTTGGAATGCTTAAAGCTTTACGTATTTTGGTAGAGGATTGTACGAATTGTAGAATTATTAACCGAACATTGTATTTCTATGAAGATAGTCGAGCCATCTGAGAATTTTTGAGTTAATGAACCACGAAAAGTGTGACGAGTTCAAAAATCTAATGTATGAACATTTATCATCGAAATTCAATGAATATTATATTGATATTATTTATCATGAGATTGGTGGTGTATTATTAACCCATGTTACTTCTATTGTACGAAAAAATGTACTAACAAGAATCACGTTCAACTAACAATGTATTATTATGAAAATGTTTTTCATTGCATGCGTCTACTTCAACTATATGTAATATATATTGATTATTATGTGTATTCTATTTTCCAAACTATTTTAATCAATAAATGTGACTAAACTGAAATGTACAATGTTATGCTTTCATTTAAAAATCGTCACCTCTAGTATATAGATAGAAAAGTGTGTCTCCGTTAGAGCAGGATAATTGAGGTCACATAGAGTGAAGGGCGTAAGATGCTTATAGTCATCACACGAGTCCCAAATTTTCTTCATACAACCAAGTGCTGCATTTTTTAGTTCCACTCTTCAGCGTTACGTAGTCTAGCTTAGGTGAGAGGGAATGTACGTAACCATTAGAGTGAGATAATTAAGTTCATAAGAAAGTGAAGGGCGTCAACTCCACGAGTCACAAATTTTCTTCATACACACACGTGCTGCATTTTTTGGGTGAACTCTTCAGCGTTATGTGGTCTAGGTCAGGTGAGAGGGAAAGTACGTAACCATTCCCGTGTAGAAATTTGGTCATGGCCCAAACAGGGCCCAGGCTTGGCAAAACCAGGCCCTGGCCTGGCGATCTAGCCTGGGCCAAGCTTGAATGAAACGCCAAATCTGGCCAGGGCCAGGTTATATTGCCAGGCTCGATCACCGAGCCTGGCCCAGGCTTGACCCTAGTTTATTATCGATTCCTAGCCATTTTTAAATTATAAATTAAGAGTCGAAATTAAGGAAAAATATTTTTTATTCAAGTTTGAAGTTAACAAATGAATATGTAATATTTAAAAATCAAAAAAAATCAAAACGTCAATTCATAAAGTCACTCATTCGATTTGCGCATCCTAAACTTCCTACCACCTTTCTGCGTCATCATCATCTATATACTATAATTTTTTTATTTACGTCCGCCATATTTGTTTTAAAAATTGAAGTGTTAAACATCATTACATAAAATAACAACATATTTACACTTGATAATTCGACGAAAAAGTTTTCTCAATTTGAGGTTAGAAGTTACGTGTAATATTAATGTGAAAATATTATTCAGAATTAATATAAGTATACTTAATTGCACTCACACCGCGTAAATATGGGATACTGCCGAGTGCTCGATGCCTCCGGACTCTTAGAATGCTTTTTATTTTAGGCATTTTTATCAATTTAATTTCGACGATGATTTTTATTTTGTTCATCGACCATCATCAATCAGCACCATCACCACTATTTTCAATCACTCACACAAAATTTATGATTTCAGTTTGGCTCAAACTATCACTCAAATTACTGGTTAAAATACTTTACAAATTTTTATTTATACCAAATTCGCCACTTTGTAAAGATTTACACTCGACACTTGCAAGTAATGAGTAAACAAAGAGAATAGTGCTACGCCATCTGTCGTCAATTTTTGGAACTTTGACACTAGCTGGGCCCAAGCTCGAGCCATTGCAAAATTCGAGTTAGATCCAGGCTAGGGGCCCCCAGCCTGGCCCAAGTCTGGAACCGGGAAGAAACTTGGCGATTTCTGCACGGGTTAGAGTGAGATAACTAAGGTCATATTAAGTGAAGGGCGTCAACTCTTCATAGACACACTACCTGAGGGCGAGGGGGTCGGCGTCATAGTGCGGTGACGGGGGTTAAAGAGTAGTGGAAGGGGTGTCTGGTCGAAGTGATACCTTACTACTACCTTTTGAATTTTTTCTTCGGATTCTTCAAAAAACGACATTTTGTTTACATTATATTTGATCTTTTTAACACGTTTGAAAAACTTTTCAACTTACTCGAACTTTTTCTAAATTAATAATTATTTCATTTGTATTTATTCCTCAAAATTTGTTTTTAAATATTTTTGTGTATTCTCTTCAAATTATTTTTTCCAAATAAAAAATTACTTAAAAATTTTTAACGAATCTTGACAGAATTTGGTTATCTTGAAAATTTTTTAAATCCTCAAAAAGGTTCCAAATTTCATTTTCAAATCTTCAAAATTCGACATTACGTTTAAAATTTGTTACAATCGTTTCAAGTTTTGAATTAAGTTTGAATGATTCAAAATATAGATTCATTACAAATTGTATAAAATTCAATTGCTGGTCATTTCCCAGTTTTCCACGGTCACAAAACCTAGGAATCCTTAGGAAAATTAATACTACTTTTTATTTCTTTAAATTAGGTCCAAGAGAACATCAAAAAAGATTTCCAAAACTGTAAAAGAAATGTGCAAGATTTTAAACTAATTTTGATAATTTTGCAGGATTAAAAAAAATTGTATTAGAAATTTGAATCATGTTAAAGACATTTAGAAGTTTCAAACAAAAATGTACAATAACTTAAAACTAGCTGTGAATTCGATCTCGAGTGTTTCCACCTTGTTTGTATTTATGATTATACGGTGCTCATTTCACGAGCACTTTGCTTTCCGTTAGCAAATGTATTTGCTTCCTCATAGAAGAAGCATTAGTTATTTTTTTCGATAATAGACAAACCAAAGTCTTCATTTTGCTCAATTTAAAAATAGAAATTTACAAAAAATACAAACTTACAAAATAATACAAAACATGTTTTAAATACAAAGACAAATCAGATCAATCAAATCTTGTATTCGAAATGATAATTTTTCGACCTGGAAAAGGGAAAGGAAAAATTCTGTCGCCCCTATCCCTTTCACAGCTATGTGATTTTTTCATAAGAATTTTCAGAATTATTCTATTTGAAAATTTATGATCAAAAAGTTTTCTATTCTTACGGCAACTTTGAATCATGTCGATGAAAAAAGTTTTTCTGTTTGAGACAGATAATTCAAATATTATAAATGAGCATTACTTCCTTAAGCTTCAATAAAGTGTATTAATATTATAGATTAATCGATATGCCTCAAATCAAGAAATTTTTTGCGTTCTTGCATCAATTTTAAATTATGTTAGTGAAAAAAGTTTTACTATAAAAAACCGTGTTTTCAAATATTATGCATTACCATAGCTTCCTTACTCTTCAATAAAATGTATCAATATTACAGGTCAATCGATTCGCCTTGAATCAACATAACTTTTCTATTCTCGCATCAACTTTAAATTATGAGAATAAGAAAACTTTTACTATAAAAAACGATTTTAAAAATATATAAATTACTATAACTTCCCTACTCTTCAATAAAATCTATTAATATTGTAGGTCAATCGATTCGTCTCGAACCAATGAATCTTTCATATACTTGCATCAACTTTTAATTATGTTGAAGAAAAAATGTTTACCATCAAAAACGGTATTTTCAAATATTATGCATTACCATAGTTTCCTTACTTTTCAATAAAATTTATTAATATTGTAGATCAATCGATTCGACTCGAATCAACACATCTTTTCTGTTCTTGCACCAACTTTAAATTATGTTAATGAAAAAAGTTTGACTATAAAAAACGGATTTTCAAAATATATAAATTACCATAACTTCCCTACTTTTCAATAAAATGTATTGATATTATAGGTCAATCGAATCGTCTCGAACCACGGAATCTTTGATATTCTTGCATCAACTTTGAATTATGCTAATGAAAAAAGTATTGCTATGAAAAACAGTATTTTCAAATATTATGCATTGCCATAGTTTCCTTACTCTTTATTAAAATGTATTAATATTAAAGGTCAATCGATTCGTCTCGAATTAACACATCTTTTATGTTCTTGCATCAACTTTGAATTATGTTAATGAAAAAATTTTTACTATGAAAACCCAATTTTCCAAATATATGAATTACCATAACTTCCCTAATATTTAATAAAATGCATTCATATTATGTGTCAATCGATTCGGTTCGAACCAAGGAATCTGTCATATTCTTGCATCAACTTTGAATTATGTTGAAGAAAAAAGTTTTACTATAAGAAACCGTATTTTCAAATAATATGCATTACCATAGCTTCCCAATTTTTCAATAAAATGTATTGATATTACAGGTCAATCTAATCGTCTCGAACCAAGTAATCTTTCATATTCTTGCATCAACTTTGAATTATGCTAATGAAAAAAGTTTTGCTATAAAAACCCGTATTTTTAAATATTATGTATTACCATAGTTTCCTTACTCTTTAATAGAATGTATTAATATTATAGGTAAATCGATTCGTTTTGAATCAACACATCTTTTCGGTTCTTGCATCAACTTTTAATTATGTTAAAGAAAAAATGTTTACTATCAAAAACTGTATTTTCAAATATTATGCATTACCATAGTTTTCTTACTTTTCAATAAAATTTATTAATATTGTAGGTCAATCGATTCAACTCGAATCAACACATCTTTTCTGTTCTTGCATCAAATTTGAATTATGTTAATGAAAAAAGTTCTACTATAAAAAACCGATTTTCAAAATATATAAATTACCATAACTTCCCTACTTTTCAATAAAATGTATTGATATTATATGCCAATCGGATCGTCTGGAACCACGGAATCTTTTATATTCTTGCATCAACTTTGAATTATGCTAATGAAAAAAGTTTTGCTACAAAAAACAGTATTTTCAAATATTATGCATTACCATAGTTTCCTTACTCTTTAATCAAATGTATTAATATTAAAGGTCAATCGATTCGTCTCAAATTAACACATCTTTATTGTTCTTGCATCAACTTTGAATTATGTTAAGGAAAAAATTTTTACTATGAAAACCCAATTTTCCAAATATATGCATTATCATAACTTCCCTACTATTTAATAAAATGCATTCATATTATGTGTCAATCGATTCGGTTCGAACCAAGGAATCTTTCATATTCTTGCATCAACTTTGAATTATTTTGAAGAAAAAAGTTTTACTATAAGAAACCGTATTTTCAAATAATATGCATTACCATAGCTTCCTTACTCTTCAATAAAATTTATTAATATTATAGGTCAATCGATTCGACTCGAATCAATATATCTTTTCTGTTCTTTCATCAACTTTAAATTATGTTAATGAAAAAAGTCTTACTATAAAAACCCGATTTTCAAAATATATAAATTACCATAACTTCCCTACTTTTCAATAAAATGTATTGATATTGCAGGTCAATCTAATCGTCTCGAACCACGGAAACTTTTATATTCTTGCATCAACTTTGAATTATGCTAATAAAAAAAGTTTTGCTATAAAAAACCGTATTTTTAAATATTATGTATTACCATAGTTTCCTTACTCTTTAATAAAATGTATTACTATTATAGGTAAATCGATTCGTTTTGAATCAACACATCTTTTCGGTTCTCGCATCAACTTTTAATTATGTTAAAGAAAAAATGTTTACTATAAGAAACCGTATTTTCAAATAATATGCATTACCATAGCTTCCTTACTCTTCAATAAAATTTATTAATATTATAGGTCAATCGATTCGACTCGAATCAACATATCTTTTCTGTTCTTGCATCAACTTTAAATTTTGTTAATGAAAAAAGTTTTACTATAAAAACCCGATTTTCAAAATATATAAATTACCATAACTTCCCTACTTTTCAATAAAATGTATTGATATTATATGCCAATCGAATCGTCTGGAACCACGGAATCTTTTATATTCTTGCATCAACTTTGAATTATGCTAATGAAAAAAGTTTTGCTTTAAAAAACAGCATTTTCAAATATTATGCATTACCATAGTTTCCTTACTCTTTAATCAAATGTATTAATATTAAAGGTCAATCAATTCGTCTAAAATTAACACATCTTTTATGTTCTTGCATCAACTTTGAATTATGTTAATGACAAAATTTTTACTATAAAATCCCAATTTTCCAAATATATGCATTACCATAACTTCCCTACTCTTTGATAAAATGCATTCATAATATAGGTCAATCGATTCGTTTCGTGCCAAGGAATCTTTCATATTCTTACATCAACTTTGAATTATGTTGAAGAAAAAAGTTTTAGTATAAAAAACCGTATTTTCAAATAATATGCATTACCATAGCTTCCTTACTCTTCAATAAAATTTATTAATATTGTAGGTCAATCGATTCGACTCGAATCAATGCATCTTTTCTGTTCTTGCATCAACTTTAAATTATGTTAATGAAAAAAGTTTTACTATAAAAAACGGATTTTCAAAATATATAAATTACCATAACTTCCC
>CAKNXH010047750.1:0-24495 GCA_932178445.1 Andricus quercusramuli
GCAGAAATATTATAATTTCCTGTCGGTAAGACAGCTATCTGTTACATTTTCCCCCTTAAGAAAAGGTTGCTCCTTATAGGACGACCTTTTCAAATTCAAATTCTGCCGCGCAAAGACTCCCCTCCTTGGGAGTTGGACAAGTCGGTGTCCAATCGCTTTTACGTATCGCAAGAATGGCGAAGGCTAGGGCACGTGGATCTGACGTCAGCGGTCACGCGGATCGCGTATTGCCTTCAAAAGTTCGTTTACTCACGTGGGGATGCTGCGCACGCGCAACTGCCTACGGTATTAATGAGGCCATGAAGCCTGCCCAGGTGTGGATACGATTACACCTGTCAAAAATGTGACATATATATAATGTCTTAATCTAATTAAGGGTAAGTAATCTAAAATAATTCATAATTCTTTTACTCTTTCATTGAAGAAAACATCCATTCAATCGAACCTTTCTTTATTTGATTTATCCTAATTTTCTACTAAAATCCACCAAAATCAGCTCTTATTATTATCAAAAGAAATAAATGAAAATCTGGTTTAAAACCTTGAATTCATTTTCCTTTTAAATTTAAGTTCGCCCCCTTGTTTATACCCTTTCTTTTTAATATATAAGTGAGTCAAGGTTTAATTCTTAAGCACTTATCTATCAAAACTTTTAGGTGACTGATAACAAAAGAGGAAATTATAAAATAAAAGAAACAAAGGAATGAAATAATTATTCTGATTATAACCTCTTCAGGCCACTCTTGTTTTCTAATTATAATAAGGATGATCTGCTTGTTAAAAACATAATTAAGGTAAGTTATCTTATTCCATTTTTCTCTAAAAGAATCATCTTCAAAGAGAAAATAGATTTTCAATAGTTTGATTCTTACATAAAAATATATTTTCGAGCAAAAAAAAAAAAAAATTAACCTTCCAAACCAAAAATTCTAATTAAAGAATAGTTAAATTCAAATAAAGTAAAAGGATAAACAGAACATAACAAAAAAAAAAACAAGAGGAATTTTGAGAAACTCGATTAATTAAATTCTGAATTGAATTTATATTAATATAATTAAGCAGAAAATTTAAATTAAGAAAAATAAAAAGACACTGTACATAGGTTGCCCGCGACAGAAAGTTTGTTACTGTCGTGCACGGTCGTATACACAGGTTGATCCTACCAGTTGAGTGGTCGTGACGACTATAAGGTCATAAGATCCGTCGAATCAAAATCGCTTTTTTTTTTAAATATTTAGTTTCAACTAAAGTTTTTTTTTTATTCCCGGTATTCTTTCGGTGACTCGATTCTTTCTCTCTCTTTTTTTCTTTTGTTTTTCCTTCGCGCCTGAACGACCGTGGTGGTCGTAAAAGTCAACGAGAGTTCCCCATATCAGGCCTCTACTTCCTTCGCCTCGTCTCCGGGTTTTCCAGTTTGATCTGGTTCAAAAATTGAAAATATGACCCGAATTCGACTTGCAGCTAGTTTAAAGATATTCTTACCAACTAATTCAAATTCACTTATCCATAATGTTTAAAATCTTGGGGTATTCCCTCACCCCCTTATAAAATATTAAAATTATCTATAAAATTTTAATATTTAAATAATTATTTTAGACAAAGACTTTAATTTCCCAGTTAATACAGAACAATGTTAAGTAATGGTCAATGATCAACTTTTCCAAAAGAAAAGGAATGAAATTTAAATTAAAGAAATCAAACTTTCATTATTTTTCCTATATGGTGGAAAACATTTCTATTTCTAATTTATATAATTTAAAAATAAGCTACGCAACTTAATAAGTTTTGTAGCTACCCTTAGTAATTCTAAAATGTTAATTTGTTATTGTTAACCGTTATTTATTCAGCATTAATTTAATTGTTAAACAATTAAAACTTACTTAATAGTTAAATTTAATATGGATATTAACAAATGGTAGTCTATAAGCAACATTTAACAAGTTTATGCATTTAGTTCTGAAAGTCAAAAATTCGAAATCAAATTCAAATAATCATCGAGATTTGAGAAAGGCGAATATTTGTAGAAAAGAGGAAACGAAGGAAGAGAGAAAACCTCAACAGGTCGCAATAGGCATTTGCGTGCTCGCCTCAACGCATGTACTTTGGGTCTTTGAACTCGCGTGAGACCCATGTTTGTATACAAGAGCACGTGGTCACCCAACCTACCTCAACACGTGCTCTACTCTTGTGCGGCTATCATGATTCTCGTATTAGAATTACATTTCTAGCCGATTTTAGGGTAATTTCTTACAGATTTATAATTAAATATAACGTAAGAACGCATGTTTTACTCGGTTCATGTGTACTACTTTATATTCTTTCGGTCCCAATTCTAGTTTTAAATTTATTCCATTTATGACTTGCAGGATTTTGTACGGGCCTTCATAATAATCGTCTAATTTATTGTCCCTAGCTGGAATAAGTAAATAAACGTGTTGACCGGGTTCGAATTTTTGATCGTTTAATTTCCTATCATAATATTTTTTACAACGTTGTTTAGCCGCTTCTAGACGCGCAGATACTAATGACTCAGTTTCAATTATACGATTCAGTAAATTATCTACATACTGAACAAAAGTTAATGAAACTTCTTCATCGGAGAAGGCAGAGGTAGCCACTCATCCCAATTAGTTTTTTCGCAATAATGTCGTAAATATTCAACAAAAGTATGATGACTTCGCTCTAAGGAACCCAGTGACTGTGGATGATAGGCACTGGAGCGATATCTTTCAATTTTGAATATTTCTGCGAAACTGTCCATAATTTGGCTCATGAAATTTGAACCTTGATCAGTTTGTATGATCTCAGGACATCCAAAGGTACAAATTAAATTTTCTGCAAGGGCTACTGCAACATGTGGAGCATCCGTTACAGACAAGGGTATTGCACCCGAGTATTTACTGAAACAGTCTTGCCATGTGAGCATATATTTATTTCCTGATTCAGTTACCGGAAGTGGTCCCACAATGTCGATTTGCACCTTTTGAAAACTTCGGGTAGGTGTATCAGTAACACACATAGGTTGTCTTGTTTTTACGCGAGTTAACTTTTTCTTTTGACAAGACTCACATGATCGCACGTACTGTCTAATTTCATCTCGCATGCCTTTCCAATAATACTTTTCTCGAATTCGCATATACGTTTTAAATTCGCCCTTATGACCAGCGGCAGTCGAATCGTGGCATTCACTAATTATTTTTTTGCGCTTATCGGGTACGGGCTCCTCGACTTCCCCAGTACAAACAGTTATCTCAAAATCATCTTTACCAAAATGAGTGCGAAAAATGCCCTCAATCACCGACCAAGGCATTTTATCAAAACCATTGCCTTCTCGAGATATGCTAAAAGATTTAATTTTTGAAGTCTCTAATGCTTTCTTTAAAGTCATTACTGCTAATTCTATGTTTTTTGCATAAACTTTGGCATCAAAAGTTTCTTTTATATATAAGTTGAAAACAAAATTACGTGCATACATGACTGAAGTTACATAACCTAATTTAACTGTTGGATCTTTCAGATCGGATAATAGAACAATGGAATTGTTCATTAACTCTCTGCCGACGGGGGTTGTGAGGATCCCGTCCATAGGCACGAAATGTACCAGATGGTCATCCCTCATATATAACTTATCTCGACTACATTGAAACAATGGGGTAAGTATGGTTTTTGCAGTATTGGTTCCTGCCCCCAAAATTTGAGAAACTTCATACTCCTCAGTATCATTTGAATCACTATCATAATTGTTTTTATCAATTATATTACCCCAAACGCCCATTAATTGAATATTTTCCTCTCTAGATAACACAGTGTCATTGGTTTCGTCCGATTCTCCTAAGGTGCTGATCAGGCTACCTGTATTCATTCCTCGCTCGTTGCCTGCCAGGCAACTACTTTCCGGCTCTCCGTTGCTTGCTAGGCAACCACCTTCCAGCCCTCGCTCGTTGCTTGCCAGGCAACTACTTTCCGGCCCTCCGTTGCTTGCTAGGCAACCACCTTCCAGCCCTCGCTTGTTGTTTGCCAGACAACGATTTTTCGGCCCTCACTTGTTGTTTGCCAGACAACTATTATACGGCCCTCGCTTGATTTGTATACCGGCCCAGTTTCTTTTGCGAATTCGACTTTCTTCAGACCTCTCTAAACCTGGCGCCATGCGCCCTGCCTTGTCCCTTTCAAGGATGAAAGGAGGAGCGATGCTGATCGGAGCCCCGTCGCTCCCAACCATCCCTTGTCCCAGCGTCCCAGGCGGGACAGTTATAGGTGCAACACGGGTCTCCGACCCGCCGCTCTCTTTATTGGGTTGAGACATATCTTTACTGGGGTCGGTTGGAGAATCAGATTTCCCCATGACACTGTCATCGTCATTTACTTCTATGTGCTCAATAGAATCCTCATCATCGAGCGATTCTCTCTTTTCACAAATGAAAACCCGTTCTATAGGATATTCATGATAGTATACATTATCATTGGGACTATCGCAATCCGTTTTTCTGGGTTTAATTTTTAAAGTTACGGCTCCAATCTCATTAACCTGTTCTGTACGTTTTTTATTTATTATTGGATTACGCGACAAAGCATCAGCATTAGAATTAGCTCGACCTGGTTTATAAACAATTGTATAATCGTATTCTTGTAATTTTATTTTCCATCGAGCTAAACGGGCTCCCAGGGTAGGGTCTTTCAACTGGCTAAGCCATAATAAAGCGCGGTGATCAGTAACGAGTATAAACTTTTGCCCATAAACGTAAGGCCTAAATTGTTTAACTGCCGTTATTATGGCCAACAATTCTTTCTCTGTTACCGTATAGTTTAATTCCGCCTTTTTTAAGGTACTCGACGCGTAAGCAATAGGTAAATCTTTACCGATTTCACCCTGACTCAGTACTGCGCCTACTGCATAATCGAAAGCATCAGTAGTGATAATAAAGGGCTTTGAAAAATCAGGATATTGTAATAAAGGACGCGAGACAAGAATGTCCTTTAATTTTTCAAAAGCTCCTTCAGCCTCATCATTCCATTCAAAAGCAACATCCTTTTTCAAAAGATTATTAAGGGGCTTAGCTATCGCGGCGAAATCGGGTATAAATCGTCTATAATACCCAGCCAAACCCAAAAATTGCTTAACGTTTTTCTTTCCTTTCGGGCGAGGAAACAATTTGACCGCTTCGGTCTTTTTCGGGTCCGGTTTAACACCCTCCTGTGAAATTATATGACCCAGGTAACCAATTTCCTTACACAAGAACTGACATTTTTCGGGTTGTAAAACCAGACCGGCAGTTTTTAATCTACCCAGCAATTTTTCCAACTTTTGATTGTGTTCTTGAAGTGATTTAGCATATATCACTATATCGTCCATATAGACGAATAGTTCCAATCCTTGTAAACCCGTTAAAACCCTGTCCATAAGTCGTTGAAATGTTGCCGGCGCATTTTTCAATCCAAAGGGCATGCGAGAAAACTCATAATGCCCAAAAGGTGTTGAAAATGCTGTTTTGTGCCGGTCAACAGGATCAACTTCGATTTGGTGAAAACCGGAGGCAAGGTCAAGTATAGTAAAATACTTAGCACCGCCCAGCTGATCCAAAATATCAGTGATATTTGGAAGCGGATAAGCGTCACCGACAGTTCTCTCATTAAGGGCCCTATAATCGATGACCATTCGCCATCTTTTGTTTCCCTGTGGATCGGGTTTTTTAGGGACTATCCAAACCGGCGAATTAAAAGCTGATTCTGACTCATGAACTCTACCCTGTTTAATTAATTCATTAGTTTCTTTATTTATTACATCCTTATGAACCTGTGGCATTCTATAATTTGATTTTTTAACAGGTTCATCATTAATTGTATTAATACGATGCTTTAAAACTGTGGTACAACCCAATTTATCACCCTCTAAGAAAAATTGATACGGACATTTTTGAAGTGTTCGAGACAATATTTTCATTTCATCTATATTTAAGTGAGATAAATTCAAAGCCTTTTCTAATTTTGATAATCTTTCTTTGGTCAATTCTTCCTTAACGAGATTACCGTCGGATCCCTTTTTGACCCGTGTTCTAGTTGGTTCGATTTTCTCAAATTCCTGCAACGTCACGGGTGCGATTGACAATTCGACGTCCCTGGTGCATGCGTTCACGCAGTACACACGCACCGTACCGTCGCTTACTTTAACCAGGGATTCTCCCAAATATACCCCCGGCCCTGCGGGTACTAGAGGCAAATATCCTTCCGAGATTTCCGCATTAGAAACTGGCAAGGTCACGAGTTGACGTGTCCTAGCTTTTAATTTAAGGGTTGTTCCTTTTAAAGGGGTAATAAAAGGAAAATCTCCTAATTCATGCTTGATTACTTTGTTTTTCAGGTCAATCATGGAGTTGGACAAGAAGGGCATGCCCAACATCCCATCACAGCTGAGTGGAAAATTATTCGGCACTAACTGAAAGGGACATAGGGTCCCATTTATTTCAAGATAAACTTCACCCAGTGTTTTAACCCCTTTATCACTTATACCAAATAAATGAAAAATAACCTTTTTATCGATTTTAGTATTATTTTTAATTTTATTCCTTTTAATAATATTTAATTCAGCCCCTGTATCCACTATAAACTTTCCACTCAGGTTTCTCATATTCTCGCTGCGAATTTTAATATTGGGCGATTCCCTCTTGCCCTTCGCGCGACATTGCAAAATTACGCGGCGCAAAGGTGCTACATCGGAAGAAAGCTCGGCGTTGCACCAATCCAACGAGCTCGTTACCCGTTTAAAGTAGCCGCCTTTTCTTGTTGGTTTTTAGCTACTTTGTTTAGTCGCGAATAACAATCCTTTTGATTGTGAACGGTTTTCTTACAATAAGTACATGTTTCTCCTGTCGATTTCTCATTTACACCAGATTTTCAGGACAATTTCTAGAAATATGTCCTTGTTTATGACAGTTATAACATTCTATAACCTTTTTATTGGGACACTCGCGGGAAACATGACCTGCTTTGTTACAATTATAACAATTTTTATTTTCAGCAGCAGGGGTGACTCGTAAGCACCCTATTGCCAAATGGCTACTGTCTCCGCATCGCGAGCAACTAGCCACTTCTGGGAAAGACGATTCCCCTTCGTTACTATTTTTATTTTGGTTGGCGTAATGACCACCTCGTCCGCGACCTCGCCCACGACTTTGTCCCCGACCTCGGTTAACCGCACCTGCTTTATGTGCTCGCGCGTTTCCATAGTAGGGGCGGAAACGGTTTTGATTATTATTTTTGTTTTGTTTTACGGGCTCTACATTATTTTCTTTCGATTTTTCTCGAATTAACCCACTCTCGTGTTCCTCTTCCCATTCAGCTGTACGAGCACAGTTTATGGCTTCCTGCAGGGTACGAGGCCTATTTAATTTCACTCTAAATTGTAGCTCACGTTTGAGCCCCATTATGAAATTTTCACACGCTGTATCTCGCGCTGATTTAATCATTACGTCCGCCGCTACGGACACATTTTGATCTTCAATCAATTCTATTAGGCTAGTTAAAATTTTCCCTACCCTACTACCGTAAGCTCGAACATTCTCACTCTCATTTTGAGCAACTCTGGCTAACGCAGTATTGAGCTGGCTCAAATTTCTATGCTCGGTAAAATTTAATTTTAAGAATTTTAATAATTCTTCTAGGGTCCTAATTTCCCTATCTTGTAAGCAGTCAAACGCATCCCCCTGCAACCTAGACCTAACCATCAGAAAAAGCGTGTTCCTATGTTTTGCGGAGATTGCGTTTCGCGCAAAAAGACAATCATTTATAAATCGATTAACGGACATATTTTGTCCGTCAAAGGACTTCGGCAGAAATTCTAGGGCCGCTTTAAATGGTATGGGAAGCTCGGGTTCCGTTTCGGGCAACGCGAACAACCCAGAATTGTGACTAGAGCCAGAAAACTGGCTCATTGAACTGCCATCGGTCACCCTGGCCATTGGCAGCTCGGAAGTCTCATGGAGGATAGCATCTTCCCTATTATGCATTCCCATCCCCTCGCGCAGAGTGCCAGAGGAGAGGGTAGGGTTGCCACCCACCCCTCTGGGACCCAACCCTTCCATCGAGTCCCTAATTCTTGAAGGCCCTGCCTCCTCCATATGTTGAGCAACCATGCTCTCAAGTGCGTTCCGTCGGGTTCCGACGGACCTGCCAACATTGCTTCTCAGCACTCGACCTACGCTGGAAACTCCTCGCATAGCAGCCCTTCCGGCTCGCTTTCCTCGCGCACCTCGCAACATTTTCGATTTTATAAAATTGTAACACACCTACACTAGCAAATTCACAATATTCCTAAAATTGCAAAAATTTTAACACTTGTAAATCGCAAATTTGGACTGTTACAAATCGTGAATTCTAACACTTATAACTCTCAAATTTGAACTCTTATAAATCGCGAATTCTAACACTTATAAATCGCGAATTCTAACCTTTATAAATCGCAAATTCTAACTCTTATAAATCGCGAATTCTAACTCTTCCTAATTTTGGCAACCGCAAACACTTATTGTGGCAAATCGACTTACCTTTTTAGATGGTCTGAAAGTGAACTGGTCTCTGTGAAAGAAAATTCTAAACTTGTTTTCACAATTTCACAATTTCACAAAATTCAAAAATTTTTTCTTTCACTGCAATTTCACTAATTCCTATCACTCCCTAATATACCAGTTTCTTCGGTTTTCTGTTGATAAAAGTTGAAAATCCCTCGTTGGACTTTACGGCCACGACAGCCACCCTCTTCCTTTCTTCAGGGGGTGGGGCGAGAACCGTGCCGCTTCACAACCCCGGCCTTTTGCCGCTGCGTCTCCCGAGAAACTCGCCGAAAACTCCGGAGCAGGTTGCAGTCAGGGTGGATGGTTGAAGAGTGTCCAGGATGTCCGGGTCGTCGCTCGTCTTCTTCACGGCCTTCCCAGTTTTCCTTCCTCTTGGTAAACTTCTTTCGGGACCTTACGTGACCGTTCCCTAATCGAAGGTGGGTCGGAAAACCAGGAAATGCGACCTTCTTCTTTTTCCTCGATGGTCCTCCGTCCTTGGTCCTTGATCCTAAATCCTTGGTCCTTGACTCCAATCCTCGATTCAAATACCGCCACAGGAAGTAGCGATATGTCCTACCGACTGCGCCAAAAATCTGTGACACGCCCGTTTTATAAAGCGCACCAAAGTTTAAATTTTTCTTATTTCGCTTTATTTCGATGAACTCTGCTACCACCAACGTTGACCTCCTTCCCGTCCGTCTCGTCGCTTGAAGAGGTTAGAACCTCAACTCCTCTGTGGCACAATCCAAACAAACTGCTAAATCCGTTTTTATTACAATTCTAATTGAATCCAAAATTGGGAAAATGAATTTAACAACAAAGATTAATATCTAATTCTCTTTTAATGAATGAAAATATCAAATACAAATTTACATAGTCAGATCCTTCGATTTGAAATGATTCTAAGTTCAAACTTTAATTTACATGAGCAAGTACAAAAGTAACAACCGGTCGCGACCGAAGGAAGGATCTTTCTGACTTTTTGAACTCGTTGATCTGAGATCGATGGGTCCAGTACAGTGGCCCAGGATCCCCTTCTCTATGTACATTTTCTACATTTACTTCCGCCTTTCGAGGAGAGTGACCAATGAGTTTTTCTCTAATCCATTTTTCTAGTGAAATGCCCGCCCAACGCGAACCCTTCCCCGCGAGTCACCCGTTGACGCATAAAAACATGCATGATGGCCGCGTTGACGGTTACGACAACCGTCACGGATAAGAAATCTTGGTATCGAGCACGTACAGGAATTTAGGATTTATAAATCCATCAAGTCCGCTTCCGCCGACAAGGCGCCTCTAAATGGGTTATTTTGACTCAAAGGCTCGCAACTCGAATACATTTACTCAATGAAACTTTAGTCTTTAATCAACGATTCGCGAAATCGGAATCCCAAACTAATTTAAATTCTTAAGCTCGTAACTTTCCCACTGGTCACTTCCTGTTCAGGTTTCAAGTAAACTAGTTAATTAACAGTAACTTAATATATACATTCCCAAGCAGATTACAAAATTCCAAGATGCTATTCAGTCCTTTTGGAATTTCCATTTTGGCTTCTAACAAAGAAGTCTCTATATACAAGTTTTATTCCATGAATTTTATATTGTTCCTATTAGGACAAGTCGACCCGCCACTTGCGATTGCCAATATCCTATTTCCGCTAAAAATCTGTTCTCTTAATGTTATATAATTTTCTAACAAATTTAAATTTTGCCGCAGAAATATTATAATTTCCTGTCGGTAAGACAGCTATCTGTTACAGGCAATGCACGCTGCCGCCACCTATTGGTATTAAAAAGAATGAGTGTAAACTCGGGGAATCCCAGGCTTCTATTATTTTTAATAGCTACATAACCTATTGTACAAGAGTAGAATAGTAGATGGGTTCGTGGTGCAATCGTCCATTGTGAAAAATGAGCAAAATGAACTCCAGAACTTTTAAAAAGTGCCAAAGAAGCTACTGAAAACCTACTTCTTGAAAAATCAAAAATCAGGTACAAAACTGTTTACATAATCTTTGTGTTATTGATTGAATTACTTTATGTTTATTCTTTGTAGATCATTTCTTCTGTCGGGGGGGGTCCGCCCCCCCAACCCCTCTTTCACACTTATAACAAAAAATAGTATGAGTAACTCGTGCGGGGCCACCAATTGCCCACTCGTGCGGATGTGCGCACTCGCCTCGCTCGTGCGCCCAACCCCGCACTCGTGGGCAATCGGTGATTTCCCACACTCGTTGCTCAATATACTATTTCCTCCAGTATCATTCATGAGCTATCAATTCGGCCATTTTTTTCTCTATTTTTTCTCGAAACTGATCATTATATTTTTTGTTGCTCAGACCCAAAATAAGTTCGGCTTGACTCAGCATTCTCTGATTTTCGTTGACTTTGATTGGTGTTGCATGTATTTCCATTAGCTTCTGCTGCTCTTCTATATTTGTCTCGTGGTGAATGTTGTTGTGGCCATTATTATTAACAGGTCCGTTAAATTCACGGGCACAAGCATGGATGTGCTTGCAAATATTCACTGTTATGACATTGTCCAAGCAATTGCAATGATAAGTATGAATGCAAATATTGCACTTCCTGCACCAAATATCCTTGTTCATTCTCAAGAACTTGAATCTGCTCCAATTTTATAGAATCACTAGCCTTGTGACTTTGTCGAACTTTTTGCACTTATTCGGTGTGGACATTCTTCGCCAGATTAATTAAGCGTTTACAAACACTGTCTCGACAAATTTTCATCAGCGCATCAATAGTTTTATCGAGGCGTTTCACTTTTCTCCCTTCCAAATAGATATGCTTCAATATCTTGTGAAAAGACTCCAAGTACATGTTCGTGTTGATCGCAAGCTTCAATCTCTAGCAGTAAGCCCACATTTTTGGTCACTGTGCATAATATCTTTGAAAATGAATTCCGAACGCTTCAGTGTCATTGTCTCGCATCAAATATTGAATTAATTTTTTTAAATGGTTTTCGAAATCATCCACGGACGTTTGTTGTTGCAATACCCGCAATGTTTAAGAAACAAGTTTCTTCTTTTCTGGCTCTCCACCAACTTTGCTCAAATTTTCAGTCCAGTTTTTATTCACGTGCCAAGAACATAAAAGCCGATGCTCGACAGATCCCATCACGTCAATGAAAGCATTACAAAATACAGGAGCGTCATCCGACATAAAAACCGATGGACAAGCATGTGCATGGAAAATGTGTGCATTGCTGGGGGTCCCTAATCGATGAGGGCTCTGGGGCCATGGTCATGGTGGCCCCTGTACTAAATGCGGCCCTGGGTATGCCCTCAAGGCCCTCAAGGCTCGCGGCCCACCGGGAAATCTCCCAAATTCCCATATGGCCAGTTCGCGCCTGCATAGTACATTCGACCATTCCTATCAATGATGTAAATCACATTTAATGTATGTACCTAATTTTCTTCTGAATGTAGATATGTAGATATGTGGCTTGAAAATGAGAACTGATATACATAGTTCAATCGACGATTTTCATGTATGTTGAATTGCTTTTAACAAATGAATTTTTTATGTATTGCTATCATCGTTAGTAATAATATTATCAGTATTAATATGTATAGTTGGATTGATTTTAACAAATAAAATGTTTATGTATTGCAATTATCATTACGTGTATTAATATTGTTTCTATGAGAAGTCTTTAAACAAAATTAGCAGGCATTCAAATTTCAAACACAGTCGCGCGCAGTCACCTACCAGCTACGCGCGCATCGGGAGCCAAAATGAGATGCTGGCGTGAACGGCTCGTGGAAGCACCCGTAGAGGGAAGCACCTGTTGAATAGACCTTTTCATTTAAGAGCGGAAGCTTAGGCGCCGCCATGTTACTTAGCGGGCATTTAAAGTTTTCGAGCACTGTTGTTAACATGTACACTGTGATACCAAATTTTAATGATAAATTGTATGAAAAAGATGTGCCAGGTGCTGAATTGCAGCATAAAAAGGTGGACAAAAACACTATTTGTCAGTTAAAAAGGTGATTAAAGTGCAGAAAAATATGTACCAAAGGGAAAAAGCAACAACTTGTTGACCGGTATGTAGAATGCAGGTTATGTTTACATCATGTATATGGTATAGATGGAATAGTAGAAAAATAGTGCTTTGCATAAAAATGAAATTATCTGTAATGATAAAACCATTTGTAAAAAACGGTTAATGAAGCATTTTCAAAGAAACGTAGTTGAAAATCAATTAATAGCTGCCATTATAAGGGGGTTGTCAGTTTTGAAATTCCTGTAGTTTGCTAAATACATGAGTGAATGCAAATGATATTTCATTTTTCATTTTCATCTTATTCATAAATACCTCAAAAATTAATTTCATAAAAATAGTATGAATAGTATAAGTATGACGATAATATACCCTAAAAAAGCGTTGTCAAATGCCGAAATAAGTTTATATCGTACAAAAATAATGCATGATCAAGAACATATTGGCACAAATTTTAATACTATTACGAATGTATTTTATCCGATGTGGAAAATTGGTTTTGGACATGGCATAATATGAGATTCAAAAAATGCATATTTTCTCAGAATTATAGTACGCCATGTCCACAAAATATTTCTGAATGAACTATTTATAATGAAATTCTTAAGTAAAAAGTTTAACAGGATAGTAATTTACATCATTCCGTTGTATTACATACCTCGAGTTAAATGAGTTGTTCACAAATTATTGAATTTTGAGTAATATTCCGATGGTTACTTTTTTTTTGCAACACCCACCTCGAAAGTGATCCGTTCCGTGTAGATAAATTATACGCGAAGTGACTCATTCCGGATAACAATGCGGGAATGATATTGGCGCATGCGCAGTACAATTCTTATAAACTTTCCACATCAGCGAAATGTATGCGCACGCGCACTTTGCAGATGAGCAACTTTCCGCATCGCGAGAATTCGGAGGCAACTTAACAGCAGCGCGCAGTGTTTTAATGATTGAAGTTTTGTTTTCAGGGTTCCGTAGCCCCCCCTCCCCCGGGGGGGGGGGGCAAAAGAGCATAAATGCCAACATTTTGTTTTCAACAAATTTTTGTTCAACAATTTTTTTGCACCAAATTTTTTTCCAGAGTATTTTTTTCAAATTTTTTTGGAAAATTTTGTTGAAAATTTTTTTTGAGAAATTTGTTTGAAAATTTTTTTTGAAAAAATTGTTTGAAAAATTTGGTTGAAAAATTTTTTTGAGAAATTTTTTTGAAAAATTTGGTTGAAAAATTTGTTTGAAAAATTTTTTTTCCAACAAAATTTCTTTACTCCACTCTACGCAATATGAAATTACTATTTAATGTTACCACCTCATAACAACTTTCTCGGAAGGTTTTTGCAAAAAATAACTTGTTCTCGTTTTCGCACTCGCTTCGCTTGTGCGCTAACCTCCGACTCGTGCTTCGAGCCTCCGGCTCATGCTGACAAATTTACACTCGTTGGCAATCGCCTATTTTGCGCACTTGTATCACAAATGGCTATTTTGGTTAAATATATTTTTGAAAATTGTTATTTCTCAAATTGAATTTAGGTTATTCATATAAAATAGTCACTACGAAGTTGTAATTTTTTCACTTTTAGCAATGCAAAAAAGGACATGGCATGATATAATTTTAACACTTAATTAACGTCACTATATTAATTAATGATTGTAACAGCTGAAGAAATAAATTTCAGAGAAAAATTTATTCAAAAAAAAGTTTATAAGTGTCTTTGTTTAAATTCTTTATGCTGGAAAAATACGTGTCCCTGCGCGCACATAACCTCCCCACATATCACTTTCACTGCATTTCGCGCAATTTTCAATATGCATTTTAAGTGCATCATCGGGAATGTTACCCTTTCGAAATATTAAACAGGGCTTTGGAAATGAAATAAAATAATAGTTACATTCTAAGAACGACTTGTACTGACTGTCACTTTTACAATTTCCAAAACAGCACCTCTTGGCCGCGCCAACCTTTTTTCTTTTTAATAGATTTTCTCCTGGTAGATCAGACATTTTTTCGTGGGAAGTGTTTTAACTTCTAATTGCTCGAAATATTTTTTTGCGTTAATATTTACTATTGTCACATACGTCTTAGGGAGGAACTGCTCGAAACTCACGGATGTGCTATATATTTTTCGCGCTTGCGCAGCATCGTTTTCTTAAATGAAAAGGTCTATCTCGCGCCACAGTACCCCGACTCCCATGTATTTTTTTTGCCACATATTCGGTGTGATGAATCCGGTTTAGTACCTGTATTCATCGTAGTGCACCAGCGCCCCGCGCGTTAATTCAAATTAATTTAAAGAAATATTCTTCTCCACAATCCAGTCTCTTGTCTCCGTGATTCAGAAAAGTTTTAGTCGTGTTTTTCAAAAGCTGTTAGAAATTCCTGACCCTCGTCCAAAAAATATTAAGTGCCCAGTCTCCAGAATTTTACGAGCTTAGTCCTTTGAAGCATTCGGTTCAGGGAAACAAAGCACATCCTGTGAGGTCCGTTCCACAAGAGACTTTCCAGATACTTGTAACCAGCCAAGTCTGGCGCACATGTGTAAGTCGTAAAACCCAACCCTCTCGAGAAAGACTTTTTCGAAAGATTACAACGCAAATCGAAGGCCCCCTTTTTTGTATCGACTCCGCTAGTTTTTCCGTCTCCAAGTTCTTCGGAAAGCGTGGGAAAGCTTATTCTCAAAATTCCTGAATTTTAACGAGCTTCAGCAGGGACGGTTGAGAGGCCTTTTTAATTGAATTTTAGAAAACAGGAAATGACTCTGAGACTCAAAAGAGGGAGGACGCACTGCGACTTGTGATGGAAATTAACCCCATTACGAAAGCGATCACCTCCATCACACTGTATATATGTATCGCGCCTGCTAATTTATATGATTTAATTTAGAAATTTGAATTGTAATTTAAATATTTGCAGTCAGATTTTCATAAGTTATAGATTAGTTTATAGGATCGACCTGCAACTGAACTTTCTAATCATCACTATCATTATTACTATT
Organism: Andricus quercusramuli; assembly: GCA_932178445.1. Taxonomy (NCBI): domain Eukaryota; kingdom Metazoa; phylum Arthropoda; class Insecta; order Hymenoptera; family Cynipidae; genus Andricus; species Andricus quercusramuli. The sequence goes on from CAKNXH010047750.1 coordinate 15,561, forward strand.
GTTATTATCGATAAATTCATTGACTTGTGCACTTGTTTCGATAGGTTATTCCAAAATTGTTGAAATTAGCTAGATAAATATTACAGTTCTAATTAAATATCATTGAGAAAACAAGCGATTAGATATTTTCGAGAGGATTAGGCGTTTAGAATTATAATCAATCGAAATTAAAACACTATTACCTATTTTGCATTTGCTATTAAATTATCAATTCACTTTGAACTAAACAATTAATGTATCTGAATTACACTATTATAGAACTACGTTTAAAGAATTAGAGTTAGATGGTAATTGTCAAAGTCAGGAATTAATTTAAAAAATAGGCAAACATATATTTTTAGAGTATCAGAATTTTAGGGTAAAATAGAAGTAAGAGCGAGTTAGAATGTATTAAGCTAGGAAAATCATTCAGAAAGGGCAAATATATGTATTTTGAGTATTAGGAGTTTAGGGAAAATTAGAAGTATGCGTTGGAGCAGGAGCGAACGAAACGAAGAAGAGGCCCAACCCCCTTTTGGTGGAGGGGCGCGGACCCGCAGCAGCCCCTGCGTGGGCGAGGACCAACACTCGATCTCCGAGCTTAAAACCGTACGGTTGTTCTCTGATTGTTAACGTCGAGTCTGAATAAAATTTAAATCTTCATTTTGCATACTGAAAATTTAGTGTTTTCCTCTTTTTATTTTTTTTAGAATAAATTATACTCATTTTAATGAGACTTTCAGCACAACGCAAGGCGAACTCTAGTTCCTTACAGCAAGGACTCTGACTCCTTTCGGCGGCGAAGTTCGACGTGCGTCGATGGTCGAATTCCACTTTTGAATTTCGCGCGCGAATCAATCACGGGGCATTACATCGGTGCGCTAACAGAGCCATCTTCAGTTGTCCTGGAGAATGAGATTAGGTTATGACGTCACATACTAACCTCAAAATCATTTTCAATGATTGGTTTGTATTATTGTGGATGATTCACATATTGTTCAATATGTTTCGCTTTTTTTAATCGTGTGTCGGTGTAAATTTTTTTGAATGAATTAAGTAGTACAAATATATCAAGTGATACAATTTAGTTGTAAGTAAAAAATAATTTTATAACATTACTATAGGTCAATTTTGAATTGTAATTGTGAATGGAAAACTTTATAGGTTATTATGTTGGTTTGCTTTGCTAGTTTACTAAGTTTACAAATATCTAACTGATAATGTTTATAATAAATATTATCAGTTATTTATTAGTATAAGCTTAGTATGCAAAGCAAACCGGCAGAATAACCTTTAAAGTTTTCCATTCACAATTACAATTCGAAAATGACCTACAGCAATGTTATAAAATTATTTTATACTCACAACTAAATTGCGTTACTTGATATATTTGTATCACTTAATTCCTTCCAAAAAGTTTACACCGATATACAATTAAAAAAGCGAAACAAATTGAACAATATGTAAATCATCAACAATAATACAAAACAATCACTGAAAATGATTTTGAGGCTAGTATGTGACGTCATAACCTAATCTCATTCTCCGTTTGCAACTTTGAAATTAATGGCGGCGATCCAGATTCCGCAGTGTTCCGTGTGTCGTAAATTAAAAACACACAAGGTATACACATAATGTAATATTATATTGTCTATCTATTAGAAATATCTGAGAACATCTCCGACCAGTCTTAATTCTCTAGGGTTAAAAATATGATTTTTTCGTTTAGTTTTAAAGAAAGGCTGGATTAGCAGGGCTGATGCTATCTTTCTATTTTTATAGAAAAGGATAGAATTATTTATGAAATTATCAAACAATTTATTTAACTTTTTTTCTTTCGATAAAGAATTTACCGCTTCTCCTGAAAAATAGAAAGATGGCGCCGCTCCTGCTATCTTAGCATTTCTTCTAAGCTCCAAAAAGATTCATATTTGCTCATTTTGAGCCTTACAAAAGTTATGACTGAAATGAGATTTGCTTAGATCGAGGGGTAGACAACTAGACCGATTGGGTGTACACCTACTTCTGACTTCAAGATACTTCAGGATATTTCAATGACTTCAGGAGATTTCAAGTGACTTCAGGAGATTTCAAGTCCCTCCTGAAAAAGCCTAGACATTTAGTAAACTACATTGGAACCTATATGTCACCTCCCAGTCAGAAATGGATGGTCGATTTGACGTCGAATCAACGTAGTTTTTTGATGTCGAAAAATCGTCGATATTTTCGTCGATTCGGCGATATTATGTCGCCCATTTCGACGTCGAATAATTCATCGTTTCGACATCTAATTTACTATAATTTCGACGGTACAAAAAGTAGTGCAGTAGTTATGAAAACATAAATGGGATCCACAATAGCACGCCCGGCGGAACGTAGGTTATCTCCACGAAGGAATAATAAGGAGACCGAACTGTCATGGGAAACTTTTTCGAATCTGTTAGGAGCAAAGGCACCGTAAGTGCCAGGCCTGTAAGTCGTAATCACTCTCTTGTGAGTGCGCAAGCGCACCGTGTCCTCTTCTCACGCACAGGAAAAAAGCGAGTGAGACAACTTTTTAAACTGAACAGAATAAAGTATGTTTAGAAGGTTAGGAGAGTTTGTTTTCTTTTTGCAACCGGCAATTTTTTTCGTGCTGTGAAAAGAATTATATGCATGCAAAAGTTACTTATATACGTTTATAAAAAGAGTTTTTTAAGCTTACAAAAGGAGTTCGTCATAAAAGTGGTAAGTATATAATTAGATTACGAAGTTGGTATTTTGATCGCTAAAATAAGAAAGAGTAACCTAAAGAGAGTAACCTCCGAAAAACATATAAACTTTACGTTAATTCCATAATTTCTTTGTCGCGTTTCAGTTTCAAAAGGTACTTACTTATGGTTTTTCTTTCCAAAAATGGTTCACTCTTCTTTCACAAATATTAAAAATATTATTTCTGCATTTATTTCGTATAATTCGTATGATGATCAACAAACGAGCTTAACCTCTCTAACATACTCCATTTTCAGAAGCTCTCTCATTCGCACTTTCACGTACGTGTGAAGAGGACAAGCAAGGACACGGTGCGCTTGCGCACTACTTGAAGGGTGATCACTACTTACAGGCCTGGCACTTACGGTGCCGTTGCTCCTAACAAATCGCGTGTACGGAGATCGGTCTCCTTATTATTCCTTCGTGGTTATCTCAGAGATGAGGTGGTTATCTCTGGTTATCTGTATTTCTCGCTCCGACGCTCCTTAAGAAGCATGACCGTAAAGGAATTAGAGTAAGCGAGACACTCGCATAGGAGTTTGGCGGGCACTTTAAAAATGTGGAATAATTGATTCATTATATTTTGGTTCTTATAAGTAAATAATTTTTATTTGATTGAACAATAAATAATTTTTGAATAAATATTAATTTTGCATTGAGCCACGATAGCAAAATGTCACATCCACGTTAGGCTGTATTTGGATGAGTGAAAATGTCAAAAAAGGTTAGGTTTCGTCATAAAATAGTTCAGATATTAGCACAGGTTTTATATAACATCGCATGCAGGCATCAGAGTGTCGGGCATAAAATTTGCCTGAGAGAGGTCGAAATCATAGTGGTGGCACTCCCATGTATAGTATTGAAGGCATTATATTTTTGTGTCCGGGGGAACCGCTAGGTGACGCTGAGAGTCAGCACAATGAAATTCGCATGTGCAACCATGATATTTTCAAATATTTCGAAATCTTGAAATTGAAAATTAGTCGAAGTGTCAAATTGAATGTGTTCGGTTAACCTCCCAGTGGGCACAAAACCATGAAAATCCCAAGAACGTCCTTGGGACGTTCCTAAGAGTCGAATGTCAGGCCAATCAACGTCTCTAAGACATCCAATGTCCTTAAGATGTCCTAAATACGTCTAAAAGCCATGCGAAATTCTCGGGACATCTTTCGTACTGACATTGGACGTCTTAAGACGTCTTGAAGAGTTACTTTGTTGTTTTCATATTTCGAAGCAGTAAAAAATAAATTAAAAAGGATATGAATACAAGTCTTTTTGAGAGATTAGGAAGTTTTTTCTTCAAGCAAAGTTTATCGTTTATAAAAATTTCTTCGTTAGAGAAATGAGAAATATTATTCTAAAATATAATCTCAAATGAAAGCCAATTATTTCTTTACATCACAACAAATCATACTTATAGTATTTAATTATATATTTTACGTATGAACAATCTTTTTAAATTTATGAATTTTGATTATTTTGAAAGTTTATTTGCACGAAATTAAGTGAATTTTAATATTTGCGAGATTTTGGGGAAAGCAGAGTTTAGAAACCATTTCTGTCAGGGATTTGTTGGTTTATTTACTTATAGTGTCCGGGGGAACCGCTAGATGGCGCTGATTTTGAACCCATGTAATGATTTCAGAATCTAGATATAGAGGCGCCTCGATACGGCGCGGGAGATTTCAAAATCTCAATCAATTTAATGATCTTAATTAGATTTCCAATTTCTAATTTTGAAAATCCTCGCTTCTTTTCACTCAAAGAAAGAGCCTAAGTAGAAAATTCCCACGATCATATAAACAGAGTTTTGAAAGGAGCGGAAATTTGGACAAGAAAATTACGCAGTAAAAGTTTATGGGTGGCTAAGTCAAAAGAGTCGAGTGGCACGTTTCTCAAGAGGTTGGTCTGCAAGGCATATGGAAGCAATAAAATAAAACGAAAGGCAAATTTTTGGAAAAGAATTTATGGCAGAAACAGGAAATACGCTTTAGATTTTAGAGTTTAGACGTACTTTCAATTCTCAAGCATCCCCCTTTTTTTTGGGGTGGGTCAGTTTATGGAAGGGATTGTAGAATCGGACGGACGAGAGATTATTTTGACGCGCCTGAAATTTGAGCCCTCAAATATTTGAAAACGAAATAGATTTATTGTCAAGGACTCTGGAGGGCCTGGGGTTGATGGTGTGCGGCGACCCATGTGGCACCAAATGTGGCAGACAGACTCAAAAAATGAGCCATAATATAAACGTGTAAAAAGGCAACGGGAGTGAAAATTCGTTGCATGAGTACGAATAATTAATCTATACTTTTCAATTACATCGAATTTCTAGAAGATAAAATGTAAATAATAATCATAATCATAAATATACATATAGATAAGTAATGCATGAGCTATTTATGATAAATCGAAGTAATGTAATAATAAGGCGAGACAGACTGCAGGTAGGTTAGAACACAAGAGACTTTTGGAAAATGTAAAATGTAATTAAATTAGGCATATAGAATATTACAATGCAATGGCATATCAAAATGTTTTAATTATCGAATTCGAAAAAGAGTTAGTGACAGCACAGGTTAATTATAAGCAGCGACGAGATTTAGACTCGGAACAATGTTGATTAAAAACTTAGCATAGATTTTTGTTTATATTAGTTTTAATAAGGACAAACTTGTAACTCTTAGGAAGATGTAGGATTAGGAAAACATAACTATAAAGGGAGGAAGGAAAAGGCGTTAGAATAGGAGGAGTCAAGAGACAGGGTGAGGGAAAACCAAACCAAGAAGAGATGCAGCGTGGGCCAGCCCTCAAAAGTAGAGTTAGAGGAGGAAAAACAGAAAAGGTGGGAGAAAAGGGGCCTTAGGACCTGGAAGGGTAGCAGTACGAGGGCGAGGAGGCAGTCTGTCGAGCACCGTCGAAACGAGCACTTTTAAAATAAAAACCAAGTATCCGAGAAATTTTTGAGTCTTGATTCAGATCCCTTGGAAAATAAATTTAAATTTCAGCGCGACGCGAGGCGGACTTCAGTCCCTTGCAGTAGAACCCTGCCTTACCAGTTGCAGAAACCTAGGAGGACATCGTTGGGTCGAAATCCATTATTTAAATTTTCCCGCTTATTGAACTCGAGCATTACACCCAAGTCTTCAAAACGATACATGGGAGTGCCACCACTATGGTCGAAATGACGTCGAATCGACGTTGATTTTCAATTCCTGTAAATTGCAACAAATTTTGATGAAATCACTTACATTGCAGTAAATAATAATTTGCAAAGTACCAGTCGAGCAAAAAAACCGCCGAATTTTTCGACGATAATTCGACTCGACCATCATACGACGGTTACGACGTCGATTCGACGACTGATCGACGTCACCATTCTGACTGGGCTATGTGGGAACCCATATGGGATCCTTTTTTGAATTCCTGTCTCAAATTACGATCTCGAGAAGAATATAGGATGGGATTCTATATCGGTTCTTATAATGAGTGTTTATGAAGGTTCTTATATGGCTGGGTTTGCAATTAATATTTAAGGAGTGCGCAGTTCTATGAAAGCTACGGCTGCGCAATATTTTTTGGGGGTTTTTAAGAATGCCGACTATGCACGCAAAAATTCATATAAGAACCCATGTGAAAATCCACAAAATATTTCCCATCTCATGTGAATTCAAATAACTCAGATATTTCAGGAGATTGGAAGTGACTTCAGGTGAATTCAAATGACTTCAGATATTTCAGGAGATGTCAAGTGATTTGAAATACATTCAGGTGATTTCAAGTGACATCAGGAGAATTCAAGTGACTTCATGTGAATTCAAATAATTCATATATTTCAGGAGATTTCAAGTGACTTTAGGTGATTTCAAGTGAATTCACGTGACTTCAGATATTTCAGGCGATATCAAGTGATTTCAAATACATTCAGTTGATTTCAAGTAACTTATTCACGTGACTTTATGTGAATTCAAATAACCTCAGATATTTCAGGAGATTTCAAGTGACTTCAGGAGAATTCAAGTGACTTCAAAGGGGCCCTCCATATACCACGTGGACAATTTTCTACTACATTTGTACCCCCCCCCCCCCCTCTCCCCACTCCTTGTGGTCAAGCTTGGACTTTTGACAAACCCTACACCCGGTGCCTCTGTCCACGTGGACTTATTTCATATTTTATGAAAATATGGATATTCTTCGTATTCAAAAGATACGGATCCAAAAGATGCTGTGAATTGGCTAAAAATATATATTTTTTTAAACATAAGCTTAATGATACAAAAAATAAATGCATTAAAAAAATTATATTCAAAGTTTTCGCTAGTCCCATGAAGCCCCACACGTATTTACCATAAGAAAAAAGACGTTTTTGTGCATTTTATTCAGAATCAGTGGCGGACTGAGTACATTGGGTTGTCCGCGGGAAGTCGATATGTAGGAGCGCCTTCCTGAAAAGCAAAAAAAAAGAGGCAGAAACCACCATTGTTTTGTGTGCCACTTTTATAATGATTTATAATAATTACTATTATCATGCGGAAAACTGTTAATCTCTATATTAATCTCTCCAGAAAAAAAAATTATTAATATATTAAGAAATTAATCCGACTCAATCCGGTTCAAAATCCGCACCAAATTTTCAATCCAAATGAATCCAAATAAATCCTAACTCTGATTGACCTGTTAATTTATAGAAAAAGGATTTTAAATTCTTTCGTTTATACAATAATATGTTGCAACGTTTGAAGTTTTACGAAATAATTTTGAACTGTTTATAGTTTGATAAACGCAGATAATTAATACATTGCTGACGCTTTATATAATAATAACAAATTCTGTTAGATGCAAGAGAATACAATTTTTTTTGCATAGTTACGAATCCTGGAAGGACCAACAAATTAATTCTCACAAAACTTTTATTTGCTTTGGAAGTATAATTTGGAATTCATGTACGATGTTATGTGTTGATGATTAACTAGCTTATAGAGTACAATATGTTTACGGAGTAATATTTTAATTAAATTCCTTCTACTTTCTCTTGTTTAATAATAAAAACATTCACATTGTTTTAAAAAATGATCGTAGAGGGTGCCTACACGCCTGATAGGGTGAGCGCCGGCGGGGTTTCCCGCATCCCAACCTATGGCCAGTCCGCCACTGTTCAGAATCGTCAATTTTAGGTGAATCGAGTTGAAACTCAATATTGCTCTTCACAATCAGCTATATAGTACAACTGAATAATTACTTTTCTAATATCGTCCCCATAACTCTGTATTATAGGGCCCCAAAAAAACCCCGTAATTGAAAAAATAGATTTTGCAAGTTTTTGCCGCTAATTATAATTTCTTTGCATTTTTGTTTCTAATACGTAAAATACTACTTTCCACTGATAATTAGATGTTCACATACATTGTCTAAATAATTTATCATACTTTTTAGCCATTTTCTCTTAGAATAGAGTTAGAAAATTGAGTTTTTTCTTTTTTAATTTTAGATTTAAAGTGAGGTAATAATTAATTCAAATTAAGAAGCATAATTGGATAACTAATTTATTTTTGATGATATTCTCTTTGAATAATGCTAGAAACGTGCGTTTTTTTCAGAAATATTTAACTTTTTGTCAACTGTTTACTTAGAGTAAGGTAAAAGTTAATAAACTTTAAAAAAATAATGTTTTAACGAAATTATTATTATTGTTATCATTTATAACTATGTTGTCCTACAGTAATGCTAGACAGTTGCGGTTTTTTCTGAAATTTTGCAGTTTTTGTCATCTTTTCACTTGGTGTGGTGATGAATAATACAAGTTAACAAACATACTTGTTTAAACAATTTATTATTGTTTATAACTATCTTCTCTTAGATAATTGCTAGTAAGTTGCGATTTTTTCTTAAACTTTTACCTTAGCTTTGGCTTTTTAGTTACGAAAAAATAATGAATAAGCGATAGAGATAATAATTGTTTGAATAATATTTTTTGGTGAATATATTTTTCTTTTAGATAAAACCGCGACTTTCTAACTCTTATTTCAACAATGTTTACTAAAAGAAACATCAAAGAAATAATAGCGCCAGAATCTCGCAATACCCAATGTTTCCCCTGGCGGACCGGCCGAACGCAAACATTACGCTACAGCGTAACGGTAAAGTAATGGTAAAGTAATGCTAAAGTAATATGGCATTATAATTAATAAAGGAAACAAAATTAATATGT
>CAKNXH010047752.1:0-12768 GCA_932178445.1 Andricus quercusramuli
TAAATTTAAATTTATTATAATGAATCATCGTGAAAGTATCAAATCTATTATTAAATTCTACAACTGTTTTTTTATCAGCATAAAACTTTTAAAAAGTCTGATCGTGGAAGTGCTTTTTGTGTAATTAAAAAGTGCATAATGTTTTGGGATCGAACAACCATTCCCAGAAAAACCGATTCCCATTCAGCTAATAAACTTGAGTTTTTACTTAAAAAGTGGAAAGCAATTAAAAAGTCTAAACATAGACGCGTAGAAATACAGATAGCAAAAGAGTTAGAGTTCCAAGAAGAGCTCGAAGATTTGTTTGATATCTCGCTTCAGACTGCTCTTGAAGAAATGAAAGGGCGCGAAGGTTATTTGTTGGATATCGTCGATACAGCTTTTGAAGAAGATCAAAATCAATGTGAAGAAAATCAAAGTAAGTTTTTACGTTTTGTCAAGGTGTTTTCGTATAAAGTACCGGCTGAAATTATCTACACGCCCAGTTTTTGAACCGCTGTTCGTGACTCATTTTTGCTTCCTCATAGAGGAAGCTTTGCAATGGTAACATTTTCCAAAAATTTTTCATTCATTTGATTAAAACTTCTTCAATTTAATAATGTCTAATACAATGTTTTTAGCAATTGTACGTATATGTGTATGGACGTGTGTGTGTTGTGTCACATTTTTTTGTGAACACGATACTTGAAAACGGTAGCAGATAAATTGATGAAATTTGGAAGGTTTATTTTCACCACTAATATCTTGAAACTGACTGAAGGATTTCGAAAAATATGAATTGCATTTTTTTATCACTTAATAATGTCTTAAAAATCGGTTTTTTATATTAAAACTTTTTTCATTAACATAATTCAAAGTTGATGCAAGAAAATAAAAGATTCATTGGTTCGAGATGAATCGATTGACCTATAAATTTAGTACATTTTATTTGAAGAGTAAGGAAGTTATGGTCATTTATATTCTATTAAAAATCTATTTTTATAGTTATTGTGAAATTTTTTTCATTAACATAATTCAAAATTGATTTTGAAGTTTTTTGGAAAATTCGTCTATTTTCGTTGAATTCCACAGTTTTTGATTGAAAAATTAAAATAATTTTTGTTTAAAAATTCAACCTCTTGATTGAAAGTTAATTTTTTTAAGGGTGTTGGTTAAATCCGACTTTGAATTTCTGTCTTGATTGTTACGGCACTGACTTCATATATATTTTTTCCCAAGTATTCAAGAATGAAAGAAACAAAACTTGCCAAATGTCCGGGATTTTGCGAGATCCTCGGATCAATAAAATTTAGAGATTGATGATGATTTGATTTTATTGTTTTCAGTGATTTTATTCAATTTATTGATTTATTTCATTGTATTTTTCAATGAAATAGAGAAAATCAGTATAAATATTCGATTTTTCATTTAAAACTATAATCAAATGAATCAATAAAATGAATAAATGAAAGAGATTACTAAGATCGATAAAATCAATTTCATTATCGACAAAATCAATAAAAAAAACGTCAATAAAATCAAAATGTTACTGATTTTAGTGATTCCATTCAATTTATTGATTTTATTGCTTTGATTTATTTATTTTATTTTATTGGTTCTATTTAGTTTATTGATTCTGTAGATTTTATTTGAATAATTTTGTTCAATTTATTGCCTTTTTATATTGTAAATACTTAAGAGAGGAAAAGGAGAGAATGAGATATATATTGCTAGGACTAGAGAGGAAAATGGAGGGGGAGGAAAGAGAAAAGAAAAAGAGAAACGTAGTGATCGAAAGAATGCACGTGGAAAGCGAGACGGGAAGGGAAGAGGTAGAGAAACTTATGAGAGACATCGGGGCAAATGTCAGGGTGGAGGAAATAAAGGGGGTGGGCAGTAAGCTAGAAGGAAAGTCTAGGGTCTACGTCGTCAAACTGGGAAGTGAGGGGGACAAGAAAGAGGTGATGATGAAAAAGGAGCTCAGGGGAAGAAAGGAAAGAATTGATGAAGATATGACATGGAAGGAGAGAAAGAGAAGGTGGGTAATTGAAGAAAGAGCATGGGAGGAGAGGAGAAGAGGGAGTAGGGTAAGAATAGGGAGAGACAGACTGTGGATAAATGAGACAGTGTGGATATGGGATGAAGAAAGGGAGGGCTTAAAAGCAGGTGAATGGTCACAGGGTAGAAGGGGAGAAGAAGGGAGTAAGAAAGGGGAGAAAGTGATGGGGTTTGCAGAAGACACGAGAAAATGAAAGAGAGGAAAAGGGGATAAAAGGAGCGTTTTGGAATGTGTCAGGATTAAAAAATAAGGATAGAGGTTTCTGGGAGGAGCTAAATAAATGGGACGTAATAATGATGAGCGAAACGTGGGTAAATGAGAAGGAATGGAAGGGTCTTTAAAGGAACGTACCAAACGGCTACATTTGGACAATGCAGGAAGCAAGAAAGGAACATGAGAGGGGAAGGAGAATGGGAGGCATGGTGTCAGGGGTGAGGAAAGAATTGGTAATAAAATGGAAAGAAGGACATAATGAGCCAGATATGAAGGGTACTATAGTCAGGAGAATAAAAGTGGGAGAGTAAAAGTGGACGTGGTGTGCGTGTACAGAAGAAGAGGAGAAGAGGATGGGTGAAAAATAATAAAAAGATGGATGGAGGAAAAAAAGGAAGAGCTAGTGTTGATAGGGGGTGATCTAAACGCATGAACAGGGGAATTGGGGGGAGAAGTGTCTGATGAGGAAAATGAAACATTTATCAGAAAGTCGAAACATCGAGAAGTAGACAGAGAAGGCAAAATACTCTTGAATATGGTCCGGGAGGCAGAATGGTTCTTATGTAACGGAAATATAAGATGATGAGGGGGAGTTGACGTACGTAGGAAAGGGAGAAACAGTGATTGATTACATCCTGGCTGAAGAAAGGATAAGAAAGATCATAGATAAAATGGAAGTTGGAAATGAGATAGGTTCTGAACATTTCCCGGTAATTGCGACTCTAAAAAGTGAAGGAGGGAAGAGAGGTAGAAGAGAAAGAAATAGGGTGACAGTGAATAATGATAAGATGGGTAGATGGGGAGAAGAAAAACTTAGAGAATACAAAGAAAAGATGGAGAATGGGACTGAAGTAAATACACAGGAGGAAGATGAGGACAGGTTGGTAGCAAAGTTAAGGGAAAGGTTGGAGGTGATAAAGAGAGAGGTAAGGCCGCAAGAGGTGCAGGATGGGAAAAAGAAAGGATGGTGGGATGCAGAGTGTAGGGAGAGTAAGGAAAATTTGAGGGAGTATTTAAAAAGATGGAGAAAGGGAGAGTTGGAGAAAAAAGAATACAATAAAAGGAAAAAAGTGCATGAGAAGTTATTGGACGAAAAGAAACAGGAGGCAAAAAACAGATATAAGGAAGAGGTAGAGAAAGCGGTAAGGGAAGGTAGGGAGTGGGAAATAATAAACAGGGAAAGAGGAAGAAGGAAAGGGGTAAATGAAGAAATTGAGATGAGTGAGTGGTCAGAGTATTTTAAGAAGCAGTTAGGAGGAGTAGAGAATATGGTAAGAGGAGAAGGCAGGAAAAGAGTAGAGGAAGAGGAGGAGGAGGCAGAAAATGAGATAAGTAGAGAGGAGGTAAAGGAGGTAATAAAAAAGCTCAAAAAAGATAAGGCTACAGGAGAGGATGGTATAGAAAACGAGGCTTTGAAATATGGTGGAGAGGGGGTGCAGGAAGAGATATGGAGAATATGCAATAAGGTATGGAAGGGAGAAGGGTGGCCAAAAGAATGGAGAACGGGGTCGGTAGTAGCAATAATCAAGAGAGGAGAGGGTAAAAAGACAGAGGAATACAGAGGAATCACACTTATGTCGGCGGGATATAAAATTTATGTAGAAATAATAAAGAAAAGGCTAGAAAGACAGGTAGAGGAGAAAGGGATTATACCACATAACCAGACGGGATTCAGGAAAGGGATGGGAACAATCGACTATGTGTTCGTACTTAACTATCTGGTGAGCAGGAATTTAGGGAGGAAGAAGGGAAAGTTGATAGCGCTGTTTGTGGATTTTAAAGCAGCTTTTGATTCGGTAAATAGGAAGGTGCTCTGTGAAACTCTAGAAGAGAGGGGAGTGGACAAAGGGTTAAGAGAAAGGATCAAGGAAATTTTCAAGGAAACCAGAGCGAGGGTGAGAGTAGGAACACAAAAAGGAGAGCCGTTCTGGCCGGGAAGAGGAGTTAGGCAAGGTTGTCCACTCAGTCCGCTTTTATTTAGTATCCTGTTGTCAGACCTAGAAGAGAAGTTAGAAAGGAAGGGTAAGGGAGGCGCGATCCTGGGTAATAGGAAAATATACTCTCTCGCGTATGCGGACGATATAGTTTTGTTAGCGGAAGAGGAAGGAGGGTTGAAGCTAATGATGAGAGTTTCCGAAGACTACGTGAGAGAGAAGGATCTAACGGTAAATGTAGGAAAAACCAAAATAGTTTATTTCAGAAATAGGAAAAGTAAAATAGAATATGAATGGAAGATGAGTGGCGAGATTGTAGAACTAGTCGAGAAGTTCTGCTACTTAGGTTTTTGGTTTGAATCTGGGGGAGGAAATGAGTTGCAGGTAAAAAAGAGGCTTGAGAGTGCGAGTACAATAATGGGACAAGTGTGGGGTATAGGTAAGAGAGGATTCAAGGATGACTGGAAGACGAGAATTTGGATGTTTGACGTGTGAGTGTGGTCAGTAATGAGCTATGGAGTAGAGATTTGGGGATGGAGGGAATACAAAGGGATAGAAAGTGCACAGGAAAGGTTCTTGAGATGGGTAATGGGAGTGAGTTTGAGTTGTCCAGGGTATATGTTGAGAGAAGAACTAAGTAGAGAGAAAATGGTAATAACGCAACTAAAAAGAGCGTGGATTTTCGAAGAGAAGCTAAAAAGGGGGGAGGGGAGTAAGATAGCGCTAGCATGTCTGAGGGAAATCCAAATTAGAGAGGAGAGGGGCAACATGGAGCGATCGAAATGGGAGGAGGGCAGAATGCAGATGAAAAGAAAATGTGGGTTAGGAGAGGCAAATAGAGAGTGGCAGCAGGTAGAGCAGGACATGATAGTAGAACAAAAAGAAGAGAGATGGGATAAAATCGTGAGGTCAAGATATAATAAATGGTATAGTGTAGTTAAGAGCGAAACAGAGCCAGAATATCTGAAAAGGGTAAAAAAAGAGAGCAAATGGAACCGAGTGATCAGGTTCAGAATGGGTGAAGGGATGAGGGAATGCAGATATTGGGAGAATGAAGAAGAGAGAGCATGCAAAGTGTGTGGGTATGAACTGGAGACATGGGAGCACGTGTTAGAGAGATGCACAGGGGATGAAACGAGAGGAGAGAGCGTAAATGATAGAGTAAGATGGATTTTGGATGAAAATGGTCAAGGTGAGAAAGGGATGAGAAATCTGGAAGAACTAAGAGACAGGGCTTTTAGGGACGAATCTGTTCTAGTTTTTGCTGATTATCTTATTGATATTGAACTTCAAAATGATCCATTTTTAAATGATCAATTCTTGACTCTATGAAGAACAACTGTTGTAATTCTTAACTAAAAGAACCAACATTTATGGCTCAAAATGAGCTCCTGAAAATCATTATTTTCGGCCTTTTTAGTCAAAAACCATCATTTTTTTGAGGTCTTTTCTTATAGCCTGAAAATGGAATGTCCAAAATTTCATTATTTTATGACAAAAATTTATATGTTAAATTCAAACAGGAAGAAAAATAGAGGTTTTTTAATGTTAAAGTCCATAAGAAATTGATATATATATATATATACACTACGGCTTTTTTAATTAAATAAATGGGTCAAGGCCATTTCAGGGTACCACATGATACCAGAGGGCTTAGCTGACCCTTTCGTTTGTCTTGCGCTGGGACCCACTCGATTTCGAGCTCGGCGCTCGAATAGGGACTATGGTGCTCAACCGGCGGCTATTGTATACGCTGTTATGGTACATTTTAATTGAATCTCCATTAAACTCTGTTTCGCGCCAACATGGAGGAAGAGTTGAAGGCTCGTTTTTTCACGTGGTGATCCCCAGTACGCCTGCTCGCAAAAGGCATTTTTTTTTTTTTTTGATAAAGAAATTGATAACTATTTCCCACTTATCAACTAAACATGCAAAAGAGGCATGTATTTTTTTTTTTTTATTAAAGAAATTGATAACTATTTCCCACTTATATATTGTGAAAAATTCATTGTTTATTTGTAATTCCTTTTGTAAGTTATCTTTATCTGTTATGGAGATAGCTCTGTATACAATGGAATTGATGACCGATCGGATCTTTTATAAACTAGTGCGTCCAAGAAAGGTAATTTTCCGTTTTGTTCAATTGCCATAGTAAACTGGATATCAGGGTGTATTTGATTGATGAAATCGAAAAGTTTGTTTAGTTCGTCTAGTCCATGTCTCCAGATGACAAAAGTGTCGTCAACGTAACACACGCATACAAATAGATACCTGCATGCCTCCTCCCACCACCACCCATCTCAAAAGCAATCGGTCATCAATTCCCTTGTATACAGAGCTGTCTCCATAACAGATTAAGATAACTTCCAAAATGAATTACAAAATGTTAAACAAATCCTAATACAAAACGATTACACAAACAAACAAATTAATAAAGCAATAACAAAATACACTGAAGAAAACAAGTCAACACAACCTACTAAAGAAAGAGAGAGGAAAACAACCACCATTCTACCCTACATTCGAGGTATCACGCAACAAATAGGAAGAATTCTCAACAAACACAACATCCATACTATATTTAAACCACCTGCGAAAATAGGACAACTTCTGAACAACCCTAAAGATAAAAAAGGAACCTTTCAGTGATCCAGGAGTATATCAAATCTCTTGTTCTTGTGGTAAAGTCTATATTGGAGAAACCGGGAGGGCGGTAAGTCAACGTGTAAAGAAACATGAGAGTAAAGTCAGGCTAAAACATTTCACGCAATCAGCAGTAGCTGAGCATCATATCGAAACAGGACATGGTAACATCAATAGGGACAATGGATATAATACCAATCCAATTTGGCTTTGCGTCCTCCCGGATTTAACAAAAAAAACTTGATTGGCCAATCAAGTTCAACCAGTCCCCACCTTGGGGCGCTCTGGCCAATCACAGGCATCGCAGAGAATACTTATATAAGAACAACATAACCTGAAACTTCAGTTTCAGGTCAGCCCTGAAGAAGTGAACTGCAATGTTCAGGAAAAGTCGGCAACATTCATAGTATCGCACACGATTGAAACCCGAAAAGTCTTTAAATTTTAAATTTAAATATATTATAATAAATCATCGTGAAAGTAATAAATCTATTATTAATGCTAATTTATTCTGCATTGAAGTATTTTGTGCCCGGTAATTTTGGTCGAAGACATGTTGTAGTGCCAGCTTCTGCTGAAACCACAACTCCGGTATGCGAAACTCGGAAACTATTAGTGATATCAAATTCTCTTTTGCGCAGGAATGTAGTGCTAATTAAGTGCTCTAGATGTGTGCTATGCACAAAATCCGGGCACTTTTTTTTACCCAAAACGCGTATCAATGCTAGCTTCAGGTGACTCTGGTATGTAAAACTCGGAAAAATCGGAAACTATTAGTGGTATCAAATTCTTCTTTATGCAGGAATTAAGTGCTTATTTAGTGCTAATATATGCCGCAAAAACTAAATTTTGTGCCCGGTAATTTTGGTCAGAAAGATGTAATAATTCTGGCTTCAGGTGATTTGGACATTGCTAAGCCCCGCGAAATTATTTCAATCCACTCATTTGTTTATAAGAAATTCAACAAATGTTTATACTCCTACATTTCTACGAAAAAACACTTTTAAACTGTTGTGTTATCGATTCTAGATAGTCTTGAATGAATCTGAATATTTTATAACGAAATTTAAGAATTTTACACTAGATTAAAATAAAATTCAAAATCCTATTGAACGTCCAATACTCAAGTTAATGTATAGAATTCCTGAAAATAAAACAAGAATTCAATGATCAAATTGCCGTATGAGTACCGAAACGTTGGAATTGCAATAGGAGCAATTTCTGGTGGTTGTCCAAATTTTATTGTTGCGCTGATAGAAATTGTGACGCTGATTTAACCATACGATCGAAGGCTAAAAAATTGCGAGTATATTTATTAATATAATACGTGTAATTCAATCACAAAGAGTATGAAATGCACTTGCGCGTCTGCCTTCGTAAGCAACAAGAATCGGATGGCCAAAACAGACATCCTGTATGCCTGTATCTATACCAGCAATAAAATAGGGTTCATCCAATCATAAATATTGTTGTTCCACCTATTCATTTCTATCAGTGTGAATTCTGGTTTTATTCTCAGGAATTCTATACATAATTTTATAATGAACGGTATTTTTCAAAAGTCAAAAATGTTGGTTATTGTCATTTGCTTTATGAATATCATCGGATGTCAACGATGTATGCAGAATTTTATTAATTTTTATTCATAAAAAAAATGTAAACATGATGTGAATAATTGTGCCCTACTGAACTGCGCCGCGCCATATAAAACCTGACGTTTGAATGTTTTCGGCAAAATCAGTGGCAAATCCACTTTCATAATTTTAGGACTCGTAGACCACACTTGTATCTTCCTTTGACGAAAAAATAAAAAAAAGTATAAAATTTTCACAACATTTTCGAAATATATTCAGTGGAATTTTTCTCACCAACAAGCAATCATATGCCCTGAATTACAGTCAAACCCCATCTCGACACGAAAATTTCCGTGATCAAGATCATTATCATACATTCTTACGTTTTGGATTGAGCACTATGACTTTTTATTATGAGAAGTTGTAGGCTCCGGAAGCTTCGATCATGATTCCTTAAAGAAACCAATCCCAAAGCTACTGGAACGTGTACGTCATCCGCTTCTGCTCCTTCTATCCTAGAAGGTAAGCAAGAGCGGGAAATTTACGCGTGAGAACATCGGGCAACACTGTTCCTTGGAGTCAGGTCTCTAGCCGCGGATGACCTTACGCGGCAGACCAGACAGTTGGAGATGAAGGTTTCACCTCTGGATACTTTTTTAGAGCTACCAATCTTTGTAGAATATTAAGAGGAACAGTGTTGACGGACCAGATGGAGTGATCCCAGAAGAACAGCCTTTTGCATCCGGTTCGCGATGAAATGAGCCTGACGCTGGCAAGCCGGAATCTTGTTGAGTTGGCTGATAAATGAAGCTTTCATACCTCCAAGACAGCCGAGTATGAGAATCATAAGATGGACTTTGTAGCCTTGGTACAGTTTACTCAGCTCGAACAGAAGTGCTTGATATTTCGCCCGTTTTTCTTCCTCCTTTGCCGTGATATTACCATCGGCTGGTGCCGAGAATTCAATCACGCAAATGATCTTTTTTTTCAAATCTTGGAGGACAATATCAGGCTTCGTAGCACTGATACGTTGAGTGGTGGAGAATGAGAAATTCCAGTAGATCTTACACTGATCATTCTCCACAACTGACTCTAGCTCCCCCTGAGCGTATGGTAAGACGGGCAATAGATCAACACCATAGAAATGCCTAAGATGGTAATATAAAACTTTTAGAGCTGCATTGTGTCTCTCTATGTACGCGTAGCATGCATATTTAGAGCATCCACTAAGAACATGTCCAAGTGTTTCGGGCTCTTGCTTGCACGCTCGGCAGTTGATATCGCGTACAGGTACATTCATTATGCGCTCGCGGTAAACTAAGGTGGTCTATGACGCCGTCTTGACAGGCAAAAAGAAATCCCTCGGTCTCCGATCTCAATCCAGCAGACTTGAGAAACATATTGGACAGACCCATTGAGAGCTCTTCTCTACGTATGATGCCGTAGAACTTACCATGAAGGGGTTTGTCAGCATGTTCTCTTAGCAGGAGCGTATGTTCTGCTTCCTGTATACGACTTTTGAGCACCAGAGGTGTTAGTGATGCTAGCCCTTGTGTAGTGTCGCTGGAATTAAATGGGAGGTCAAGCTCCTCTGCGGCCCTATCTGCGGCATGGTATAAAACCACAGCAGCATTGGCGACTTGATGTTGATGTACAAGTCGCATCAGGGAATCCGTGCTTTTTAGAACTGATCAGGCTGTAGCCAGAACCGTTCTTCGATGAAGACACTCTAAGCTTAGCAATCCTCTACCCCTTTTATCGCGAGGGAGATAAATCCGAGGTACGGAAGATCTTGGATGAAGACTTCGATGTATTGTCATAATCTTGCGTGTGCTTCGATCAAGTTGCTTCAACTCATCGACGTTCCATTTTACTGCACCAAACGTGTAGAGCAGTATAGGAACGGCCAGCATATTGGTCGCCTGGATCTTATTCTTTCCAGATAATTCGGAAGCCCAAATTTTTCTGAGAATTTGGCGATACCTTTTTCCAAGGGCCGTTTTTAAATCATGCACATTTTGGGTTTCCGCTTGCGGCATTCCAAGATATGTAGGGGAGAGTAGGGTAAAACCGGGTACTTTGTCTTTGATGGCATTTTGTGCAAAAACGAAAAGCTAAAAAGCTTTTATTTTAAGCGAGAAGTTTTCTGTGACTTTTCAGCTACAAGAAAGTGAATTCAGATGTGCAATGAAAAATTTTCTTCATATTAAAAAAAAATGTTTAAAAAAAACGCGAAATTCCCGGTTTTGCCCCGTGGGTAGGGTAAAATCGGGTACCTATGAAAATAATTTAAAAACTTATTAAAATTATGAACAATTGAATTTATTGTAATCAAATGTAATAAACATTGGTATGCTGAGTATCTTGGGTGCACTCACGAAGGGTTCAATATGATTAAGACTATGATATTCAGCATCCTGGATGTACTGACGATGAATTTAGCAGTAATCACACATGAATTTGCCCTGTTTGACATTGCTGCTTGCTATTTAGGGTACACAGTGCAATTCTGAATTCACTCCTTAGTCGATACAGATTAGAGCTCGTTCCAAAAAATGCAAGCTTTATCAGTGCCTACTTCCGGTTCCTTGTCTGATGAAAAATCATCCTTCTTTCTCTTCTATGTCTTCAATGTCTTCGGTGCTTGAGGGCAGCTTTGCCTATCAGACTCACTTCTGTACATTAGTGGCATCGTCAAATTAAAAAAGTTCATTATGAGAAATTATTAGAAAACGTATGAATAAATTCTGAAATGCAGATATCACGTAACATTTTTCATGATTATTTTCTCCTGCGTGACAAAAACCAATGTTTTTTTTGAAAGGGGTTATTACCGCTGATGACATAATACTCACATATAATAATAATGTACGATAACACTTATATAAAATTATAAACTACTTCTACGTTTTTTGACAGTTTTTTGCCACTTTATGGTACGTTGGGTAAGGCCCAGTACTACCCGGTCTTACCCCTACCATCAGTACCCGGTTTTGCCCCCACATGCAATAAATAACGAAGCGTTGTGCTCACGTGGTTCTGAGCATAAACAAAAGATGATAACTATTGCTATATACTCTATAATAGGTACGGAATCAAGTGTTCCACTTAGCTGTACAGTTTCTGTACGATTGCGAGAACCACGGTAACGTACTTGTCACCAAGAATTGTAACGTTCAACCACAAAAAATTTGGTATTGTATCCTGAGACAAAAAACACATGTGGCTAGACACTTTTCACGAAAATAAGGTCAGGGCATCTAAATAAACAAAATATATCAAACTAGACCCAGGGGGCAGCACGATACACGAGATATAGAGGGTACCCGGTTTCACCCGCAACCCGGTTTTACCCTACTCTCCCCTATGTGTTTGTCCAATACCAAGATGTTGAATGGTATTTCCGCCTATGAGTTGAACATCCTGATCGTCACGGGATGATGTAGTTTCTAGTCTTCCTTGGTGTAGGTGGACGCAGGCACACTTGTCCAGTCCGAAGCTCATGCCAATCGCTTTAGAATACCTATTTACCGCATCTACAAGGATGTTAAGGTCCTTTTTTGAGGAAGCAAAGAGTTTAAGGTCGTCCATGTATAAAAGGTGGTTGACCTTATATTCTCTTCTGTTCGGCGGGCCACATAGGTATCCAGAGCTTTTGCCTCGGAGCACAATAGATAGAGGCAAGAGGGAGATGCAGAAAAGTATCGGACTTAGAGAGTCTCCTTGAAAGACCCCCCTCTTATATGTGACAAAGCTTGTAGTCACTTGTCTTTTGTCAGATGTTATGACAAATCTTGTCCTCCATGGACAGATTGCGTCGATACCTGATCGAGTCCTGAGTAATACACCTGTCTATTAACAGGTTCTCCCTGCAACCTGCCAGCCCTCGCTTGCATCCACGTTGTTCGACTATTACACTCCATACCGGCTCGATAGATGTTAATACCCTCTCTTTGAGGATGCCAGTAAATAGCTTGTAGCTGGCGTTTAAACAAGCTATGGGCCTGTAGTTCTTTGGACTTGACAAATCTCCGGTCTTAGGGATCAATACCGTGCGTCCTTCCACTAGCCACTGCGAGACGGGTTGTTCTCCGTTTAAGAAAGTAGTAAATATACGAGCCAGATATTGGTGCATAGAAGTAAACTTCTTCCACCAAAAGTTGTTGATTTTATCTGGCCCTGGCGCTGAAAAGTTCTTAGTTCTAGCGATAACTTTCTTCACTTCTTCAGCAGTAATTAGTGGACACTCTTCTTCTGGACCTTGTAACCTTTGCCTTTGGCAAAAGTTACGAAAGAGTGATATATCAGAAGCGTCTTCATTTAGCTGATAAGTATCTCCATATACTTGCTCCCAGAAGACTTGAAT
>CAKNXH010047754.1:0-19517 GCA_932178445.1 Andricus quercusramuli
CTCTGTATCCGTGCACTCTCCGTGTTTCTCGGTTGATCGGAGCTGGAGTGCTGGCGGCCAACCGTTTTGGTTACTTTGCGCGGAGATCAAATGTCCCTAGATGGCCACTGATGGTTCGCAAGATGGCTGTCACCGTGCCAGTTTTCAATTGTTTCAAGGGAAAACGTCACGTTTTTGCAAAATAGTGAAGTGTGATTATAACCTATAGTTTTAGTGAGATGAATGTGTTTTTATTACAGTGCTAATTTTTCCCTCAAATGTTCGACGATTTCGAAGAAAAAATTATTACTTTCACAGATATAGTTCCTTAGAACAGCAGAAAATTGTATTGCTGGAAAGAATTTCTTTCGTACAAAAAAAATTATTTCAAGTGTATTTTTTATGCAAAAGAATTATTGTAGAAAATCCATTAAACGTACGTCGCAAAAAATTATTTTAAAAGAGTTGTTTGACTGCAATTTTTTTTACAACTTGACAAATTTTGTTTACTACATCGTAATTGTTTTCATCAAATGGCCAACAACATTTTCTAGGAAATATAAAAAAAAAGCTTAAGCCAATATGAAAACCTTTTTTTTTCTCATTTACTAAAATTTAATTTATCCAGGCGTGCAAACGTTTATATTCAATTTTTTTTATTTCTCACACATATGTGTATAATATAAACTGATCACTGCACTACTAACCATCTATATTTTTAAATTTATCAAATCGAGAAAATTACAAAAACTTGAAGAATCTATTAAAAGGGAATAACAATGAAAATTTGTCGAGATTATTATAATAATTTGAAAAGTGAAAAACTCGTCAATTTTTTATTTTTTGTGAGACTTATTGAATCGCCATTCTTAAGTTTGATTTTTTCGGAACAGAATAATTTTGTTAGATCAAAAAAAATTGTATGCTTATTATACATTTCACATCAAACGTTGTGTACCCATAAACTTAATATCTTGGAAGGATGATTTTATTTTATTTTTAAACTAAAAATTGAATTTTTCATTCTAACCCGCAGCGAAGCCTGGTTCAATTTTGTATCTGTTTTGCAAAAACGCGACATTGTGCTTTGAAAACTGGCGCGGTGACAGGCATCTTGCGAACCAGCAGGGTTGCACGGTTACGCGTGACTCGAACTTTTATACGTATAACACGTATATTACGTATTATACGTAAAAATGTAATAAATGTGAAAAATGGCGGACTTGAAAGGTGGGAGAGCGAAAAGAGCCGAATATAACCTCACGCATTCCGGAATGCATTAAGGGCATGTGACACAGCCAAATACCTACATTACCGACCTCACTTTTTCAATTTTCCAAATTTTTTGTTGAATCTAAGAACTTTTTTTGTAAATGAAATTTCGGGCTGAAACTTTGGAAAATGTATGAGAAGACAATAAACTACGTTTACGTACTTTATTCGATGAGGAATTTCGCAAAAAATTATTCTCGAAAAAATTAAAACTGGGTGCATTTTTTGAACCTAAGAACTTTTTTTATAAGTGAAATATCGGCTTCAAACTTTGAGAAATGCAAGAGCCGACAGTGAAGTACGTTTATGTACATCATTTGAGTATAAAAGATGCAAAAAGAAAAATTCCAACTAAATGTCAACAACGCTTGCCACTTCGGTCGGTATTCGCGATGAGCACGAAAATGCGAAGTCTGGCGGCCACAGAACGAGGCCAATAGCGATTTCAATACTTACATAATTCAACATTGAAACAACATACCCAGCTAACACAGTTACTAGTCCGAATAGTCACATAATTGTAACAAGATTCAGAAAACCAGTCACTGGTGACTTCCCTGCTGGTCCCCCAGTGACAATATATTTCCCATTCAAAGTAGTAACAAATTACAAGCGAAGCAGGTAACATTATCCCGCCATTGTAATCACATGCTTGTAACAAAGTGATGCTTGGAAACGCAACGTGCAATGAGAGCTTAACCTCAAAATATACATCTCGTTTCGGAATTATAATTATGAATACTTTTGCAAAAATGTTGGAAAGGCACATAATGACACAATTAAAGAATGTTGAAAGCAATACATTTTTGAAGGATGTTTGGTAATTATTTAAACAATCTTGATTTGCTTAAACAATTTTTTCCCCCTGTAAAGCGTGAAAAATTATTACTTTCTGGAATTAATGACACAATTAAAGCAATTTAAGAGTCATATTTCTTTTCTACAGAATCTTTAGCAATTTTTAAAATAATTTTTATTGTTTTAAGCAATTTTTGTTTGTTTAAAAATGTTTGTTGATGCTTATTACCCGAAATTCATTTGAAAAATTATTCAGTTTAACGAATATATGATCTGAAAAAATAACTACTCATAACAGACTGCAAAAATGGTTTATATTGATGATTATTAATTGTTTAAATAATTTCAAAGTATCTTAAGCAAAGAAATATTATTCTTAAAATTCGTTAATTGTGTCATTAATTGCTGAAAAGAATAGATGTTCTCGATTTGCAGAGAAAAAATTTTTTTAACAAATAAAAATTATTTAAAAAATTACTAAATAATCTGTAGAAAAAAATATTACTCTTAAATTGCTTTAATTGTGTCATTAATTCCAGAAAGTAATAATTTTTCACGCTTAACAGGGGGAAAAAATTGTTTAGACAAGTCAAAATTGTTTAAATAATTACCAAACATCCTTCAAAAATGTATTGCTTTCAACATTCTTTAATCGTGTCATTATTTTCAGCAAATAATAACTTTTTACAGTTTTAGGGAGAAAAAATTGTTTAAACAAATGAAAATTGTTTAAATAATTACCAAATAAGTTAAACAAGAACTACTACTCTTGACATTCATCAACTTTGTATGATTTATTCTGAAAGATAATAACTTTTCACGATATACAGAGGGAAAAAAATTGTTTAAACAAATATTAATTATTTAAACAATTTAAAATTATTTAAAATATAATTTAAAACTCGTCACTTATCGATTAAAAATAATTCATGTTGAAATTTTTTTTTAAAATACCGTCTTTAGCCTGAATTTGATAGAAAACTGCTATTTTGCATTTTTTGGGGAATTTTCCGGGCACAATTAAAGGGGTTCAGGTGTGTCAAAATTGAAAGCTATTGGGTGGAAATTATTCCTTGAATACTCCTCAAGAGGTGACAATACTTTAATTGACAAAAAATGTATAACAAGTACTTCTTTTTTCCATTTTTTTTTTAATCGAGCTTTTTCCATTTAAAACCCCATGTTAATTACTTAGTTTTCGACAAATATTTAAGAACGTACGCCATGCCATGGCGTGCCCAACACCCGTGAGTCTGAGCTCTACGTTTTTAATTATTTCTCGAAAAGTAAGGGAGATCCCATTTTTATATTCAAGGGACTTTTAGAGCACATTGTAAGCTATCTATAAAAAAAATTTTTTAATTAAAAATAAATTTTTTTCTAATTTAGTTTCAAATTGTGTTTTTAAAAAATACAACAAGTTTTTGAATCTTTTCGAAAAATATTTCTTTAAAACTGCGTCTGATTGTAAAAACTTAAAAAGCTTCATCGTAATAATATTAAAATCATCAACGCTTAATAGAAATTACTAATAATAAATAACATTCTTTAGATGGTTTGACGTGAAATTTCTTAAAAGTTAATTTTATGAAATAAAAATTAAGTTTTTTGTAATATTTTGTTGTTTTCTTCACTATTTATAGATTTATAAAAAAATTCTCCCCTTAAATCGATCCTTCAAAATTAATTAGACATACAATGCTTGTAGTAATTTTTATGTGTAATTTTGATAATTTCATCGTTAATTATAGTTTAAGAAACGTATGCGCTACAAGCAAAAATATAAACAAAATTTTCCAAAATCAAGGTAAAAGCTATTTACGTTTGCACTTTTAAATTGTGCGGGAACTCAAAGAGCCAATGAATGCCTATTACTTGCGCATGCGCACGAAGTTTTTCGTCCAGTAAGATCGCTGCCGGCTGTTACCACCACGTTACTAGTCTGACAGGGAACGGTTGCAAACCAGCCTCCCTAGTAAACTACGGCGATTATGCCGTTACCTGCTAGGAGACTGACATACAAGTAACAATTCCTCTGATAACATGTGATCATTCAGGAACCTTGCAGGATGGTAACAGGTTAGCTGGGTATTTCACTCAACTTTTATGCTGGACACAACTTTCAAAAAATATTATTGTAAGAACACCGGATCATCAATCTTTGACAGCGTGGACCCCATATTTCAGATGTAGACGAGTCAGCTGATAGAGCCTCCATTAGTGGCCGCCAGACTTCGCATTGTCGTGCCTATCGCAAAAATACCGACCGAACTGGCAAGCGGAACCGGAGTTGACACTTAGTTGGAATTTTTCTTTTTGCATCTTTTATACTCAAATAATGTACATAAACGTACTTTACTGTCAGCTCTTGCATTTCTGAAAGTTTGAAGCCGATATTTTACTTATAAAAAAAGTTCTTAGGTTCAAAAAATGCACCCAGTTTTAATTTCTTCGAAAATAATTTTTTGCGAAGTTCTTCCTCGAATAAGGTACATAATCGTAGTTTATTGTCTTCTTATACATTTTCCAAAGTTTCAGCCCGAAATTTTATTTACAAAAAAAGTTCTTAGATTCAAAAAAAAATTCGGAAAATTGAAAAAGTGAGGTCGGCAATGTAGGTATTTGGCTGTGTCACATACCCTTAAGTACGAGATTAATTGAATCATTTTTTATAAAATTTTAAAAATGATTGAGGGCCCTTTCACACGATTGCAGATCCGCAAGTTGCGGACTTGCGCAAGTCATGAGTTGTGAAAATAGAGATTTTTCCGTCAGTGGAAAAATCTCTGAATGGCGGTAATTTGAATGCTCGATTTTTTTTAAATAGAAACTTTTATGTTTTTCAAATTATAGTAAAAAGATTATGCTTTCGCAATCAACAGCCTATATAAGACTTACGGCACGACTTTATACGAAAGCGTACCGACATAACCCCAAACATAACCTCTATAGTGGCTTCTGTACAATAATAATCAACATGCTTGTTCATGATAATTTATTATGTTAACAACTGTCAAAAACACTTACCTCATGTGCAAGAAAATATTAGTTTGTTTGAGAAGCGAGACAAAGCAGGAAACACCCGAAACTCATGCATACATAACTTTGAAAGAAATCAGCTGATTTGGCATGTGCTCGGTTCTGTTTGTCAAAACATTGAAAAATGTATTTAATTCATCGTCCACATTCGTCCGTAATTATTTTTAGCTAAATAAACTTGCCTATAATTTGAAAAACATTAAATTTTCTATTTAAAAAATCGAGCATTCAAATTACAGCCATTCGGAGATTTTTCCGCTGACGGAAAAATCTCTATTTTAACTATACTCATGACTTGCGCAAGTTCGCAATGTTCGCATCAGCGAAAGGATCACCCTTCGTGTATATACTAATATGACTAATTACAATACATATAAAATTTGAGTATACATTCAGTTTTTAAATCTAGCTCAATTATCTCGCCTTGAACTGTCCAGGGCTAGAAATATAATAAAATAATCTTGCATTTCAGGCTTAACTAACAGTTGCACAATTAGTACTTATACTCTTGCAGCATATACCTCACATTATCTGATAGCAAAGTGTCATATTTCTAGAAAAAATGTGCCATTTACTTCAAAATAAAGTTAAAAACATTATCCTTATACCGTAATTGCCATCGTATGGCTGTCAATCAACCCATTTCTATCTAGGGACATTTTCTCCATAGCGTCAGTATCTAACAGGTGGCACTAGAGATGGGGAGTGACGTCAAATGACGCCGACCGCTTCAGTCATCTGACCGATTTCCCGTCATCTGACTGTCTGACCGGACATTTTGGAAAAAGTGGAAATCATCTTATAAATATTTATTGGAATGTTCTTTAATGAATGGTGTAAGATGAAAACTAATACGGAACAATTTTTTATGAAATTACAGGCTGTTAATCTCTTCAGGCGGACAATTTCTTCGATTTGCGTTATTGTAGTCAAAGATAACCTACAAAAATCATTCGCAATTAAGTCACAAAAGTTTATGGCAAATATGATTTGTTTCTTTCAGGAATAAATCTAATCAAATGACTGAACGCTAATTTGAATTTGACGTTATGGCATTTTTATATTGTTGTATTATATTGTGGATTACATTTATATCTATTATAGGGATCAATTTAGTGATAGGAAAGAAAACTGGAAACGCCAAAAATTACAGGTTGAAATAAAAGGATGGAAAGGATAATTCAATAAACCTATCTGTTTGGTGGTGCTGTCAAAACCATATGGTTTTGATTGTAGTATAAGGCTTTTATTCTTCAAGTTTTTTTTAGTTTCAAAGTTCTCAAGAAGCTGCACAAATTCGTATAGCTTATTCTTAACAAAATAGAGATACCTGGCCTCTCAGTGTATAATAATATTTATCATTATTACACTTAATTCTGTCGTTGAAAAATCAACTGTTTTGTAGAAACTTCAACCATTTTTTTTCTTTCTTTCCTGAAAAACCTTTGCTGCTTGAAAATTCAACAATTTTATTGAAAATTCACCTCTTTAGGTAGAAAATTAACTTTGTTAACTGAAAATTTAACTATACATCTTTGTCTGGAAATTGATCGTTTTTGATTGAAAATCAACTGTTAAATTTCTTATTGAGAATTCATCTTTTTTTTGGTTGAAAATTTAAATACGTGGTTGAAACTCGAACTACTTTGTTAAAAATTAATTTTTTTGTTTGGAGATTCACCACTTTAATTGAAAATTCAGCTCTTCGATTCAAAATTAATTTTCTAATACAAATTTGTCTTTTCAGTATGCAATTAATCTTATTGGTTGAAAATTAATATTTTTGGTTAAAAATGTAATTATTTTGTTAAAAATTTAAAAGTTTTATGGATAAGTCATCCTTTTTGGTTGAATATTGTTCTTTTTGTGGGAAAAATATCAACTATTAGATGTTTTGTCAACTGAATTTAACTTGATTAGAAATTTGAAAATGTATCGGCCCGAAAATTTTGAGCTTATATGTTTAAAATAGCTTTTTGCAATTCCGAACTTTGAAGTTTTCTTTAAATTTGTAACACTTCAGTCGTGATTTTGAATTTAAAAGCGTTTTAATTTGGATTTTCCAAAAATATAAAAATGCGTTATTTCGAGGCTCTCCAAAAACATTTTTACTACTACAAATTAAAAACTAAAAATGTAAAAGCTTCAGCTATTCAAATTTAAGCTAATGATTAATTCCTGAATTTTAAACGATGCTTTTCAATTAGAAATTCTCTCATTTCTGAAGTTTCATTGAAATCATTCTTCACACGTTTTTAATTTAACAATGCTTTGATTCTTAAGATTTTCATTCAGATATTGTTTGATTTTGAACAAGTTATCTAAATTGTAACGAAAAGAGAATCCTAAACTGCAATTTGAAGTGTTATGAAATTACAGTCGAGCAAGTATTTTTGAATTTTTTAAATGAAATAAAAATAATTTTGAATTTTGTTATCATGAAATTATTCTAATGTTAACCTTTTCCTACCTTGAAATTATTTAAGTATACAGGATTTTAATTTAAAATTGTACAATTATGAACAATTTAAATTTAAAACGACAAGAGGTTGAACTATTAATTTTAAAGCATACGTTGTACAATTTTGAACGATTTAAATTAACCCCAAATAGTTTTGAATTTTGTTAAGATAAGATTATTCCAAACAAAATTTTATACCATTTATTGGATGATAAAACTCACAGAAAATCATCGTTTTGGCTTCTTTTTTTAAAAAAGTGTACTTTTTAGTTTTCAAGATTTGAAAAGTGTTCATGTTTAATAGGTTATGTTCATTAACAGCAACAAGATACGATCACTTTTTACGTATTTATTCCTTTTTCTTCACTTTTTTTTAGAAAACAAATTTCGTTTTACTAATAGAAACGTTTTTTGTCGTTTATATCTATGATATCAATTCAATTTTTCGCGTAATAACATGATTTCCACTTTTTCCACTTGTCCGGTCAGGTGACAGTCAGATTACCGGAAATCGGTCATCTGACGGTCACTCCCCATCTCTAGGTGGCACCCATACAATCGTCAAGACGTACCGTAAAGGTGGAGTCCCATGTGGGCAGAAAACGTCGGCGTAAAGCAGAAACTTATGAGAGTGGAAGAGACAATTAGATATGTCCGTCTCTCTCACTGTTATTAGTTTCTGCCACGGAGTAATAATAAGGAGACCGTTCATGCTGTAGAAAGCGCCACGAGTTTTGACTGCGGTAACTGTACATCTATTGCCGAGCTCAGACGTTTCTAATCAGCAATCATGGCCATTCGGTCCTGCGCACTGTGATCTGCTATCTCCTTCTCTCCCGCAAGAAGTGTGCGAGTGAGTGCCGTGTTTAATGACAACTCAAAACTGAGGTTACTTTCCCGTAAATATTATTAATATTCAAATGAAGACTTTTAAAATTAGAAGTTAAATTTTTTTTTTGAGTCTCTGTAAATTAATAATTGTTCAATTGACATGTATACACTAAAATTTGTTTGAAATGTTTTTAATTATTCTCTTAAATATTCTTTTAAATTAAAAATCAATTTAAATTCTCGTAGTAATCTGAAATTAAATTTTTTATCATCATGAAATTTTTGAAAATGCTTAAAAAGCTTTAAAATTCTATTTCAGAATCTTCAAAAGTTACATTTTATATTACATTTTTAAAAATCTTTTTAATTTAAAATTATCTTTTACATTTATTCAAAACTTCTAGATATTTTTTAAAATTAACCATAAAGATTAAATATCTGGCAAAAAATGAATTGTCTACCATAAAGATTAGGTTTCTACTAGAAGATGAATTTTTAAGAAAAAACATGGATTTTCATCCAAAAAAGATGAATGGCACTTGGCACTTGGGAACGCGACACGCCATTTTTATACTTGATTATTTGATTTTCTAAATTGTACTTATTAACTTTGCAAAAACTTTTGCATACGTGGCAAAACATTCATATAACCTCAATTTGCTAGCGTTGTTGTCATCACGGAGTGGTTGTCATGGACACGCATGGAGTGACGCTCACTCGCACACTTGTCGCGGGAGAAAAGTGGATAGCAGATCACAGTGCGCAGGACCGAATGTCCATGATTGCTAATTAGAAACGTTTGAGCGCGGCAATAGATGTACAGTTACCGCAGTCAGAACGAATGTATGGAGATAGGTCTCCTTATTATTACTCCGTGGTTTCTGCTTCACGCCGACGTTTTCTGCCCACACGGGACTCCACCTTAAGTCTTATAAAGCCTGTGGTTTGCAAAAGCATAATATCTTTATGTTAACAAATACTAATTACACTTACCTTCTGTGCAAAAAAAAATATTTTTTTGAAAGAGCGATACAAATCAGGGAACATCCGAAACATATGTACACAGAACTTGGAGAGAAATCATATGATTTGGCATGGGCTTGTTTCTTCTCATCAAAACACTTGAAAATGTATTTAATTCATCGCCGTTATTCCTCCATAATTATTTTTAGCTCAACACACTTGCTAATAATTTGAAAAACATCAAAGTTTCTATTTAAAAAAAAATCAAGCATTCAAGTTACCGCCATTCAGAGATTTTTCCGCTGACGGAAAAATCTCTATTTTCACAACTCATGACTTGCGCAAGTCCGCAACTTGCGGATCCGTATTCGTGTGAAAGGGCCCCAAGAAACACGGAGCGTGCACGGATAGAGCGTCCATGTAGATACAGGGAACCAATATGGAGGTCGTCGACTCGTCGTACGAGACGCGGCTTGAACGTATTTCGTACGCTCCATAGTTTGTTGGATCATGGAATTGTCCCAAACGCCACTGGTTGCTACGAGCAACTCTCGCAAACCATCGTCTATATAAACCCACAAGCACAAGCTCGTCTAATATTGTTGTAAGATAGCATGGATTCAATTTTACCAATAATAAGTGAATGAACACATCTGACAAGTAAAAGCACATAGTAATAAATTTACACGAGAAAAGGTACGTTAAACATGTAATTTTATTCATTTATGTCAGACTAATCCATTTCTTTTCACGGAGCGGCTATACACGTTTAAAAAATGTTGACCTCTACAGAAGTTCAATTAAGTCAGTGAAAAAAAATCTCTGAAGAACGTAACAAACTTCACTGTAAAGATAATTTGATTGTGACAAAATTCTCTACTCATGGTTCGTCATAGATTAATTATAAATAAAGTTACGGTTGGGTAAAGGTTCAAAAACACTGTCAGCAGCGGCAATTTCACGACATTAAACTTTGATTTGTCCTATTTTGTTGAAAACTAAAAATATTTTTTATCCAAAATCTTCGATTTCAAAAGCTTCTCATTTTTAATTGTTCAAGTCTTTAAAACTAAAAATTTGTAAAATTCCTGGGCAAAAAATAACTGCAGTCATTTCCTGGTTTTTCAGAGTCTTTTAAAATTTTCGGTTTCCCGGTCCAGCGGCCACCCTGGGTAAAAGAAAGACTTTCTCCATCTGTTTTATTCTACAAACAAAAATTGCAGTAATAATATTAATAATTATAGAGAAAACAATTAAAATCATTATTTACCCAATACGACTCTTGACCTAAACCTTTAAATACCGTCATAAAATTCCTTTTAATCTACTGTGGTAATGAATATTATAGTCTGAATACTTTCCGTCATTATACTTAGATATGTCAACTACCGATTTTACTTAATTTTCACACTTGACTCCTTACCTTAACTAATTTGAGATGTAAATAAACCGTACGTAATGTGAGAAATAAATAGGACGTGACTGTTTATAGAGCTTCACCAAAGTGCCCGCCAGAGTTCGTATTTTCGTGCTTACCGCGAATAGTAATGCCAGTGCCTGAAAATATGATTTTCAAGGTCAAAACTGATAAAAATATAGTTTTTGAAAAGTCTAGAAAATACGTGGATTCCGCGAGTTACCTGAAAAAAACAAATATTTAAACAAATTAAAATTGTTTCAACAATTAAATATTAGTTAAAAAATTACTGGGTACTCTTAAATTACCGATTATTGATTATTTATTTTTTTTTAACTTTTAAAAAGCGTCAATAAACCGCAATATTACGTACAATTCAAATTTGTCACTCAAGAGGTTTTCTTTGGGGAACCATAAGAATGGCTTAAAATTATTCAACCTCAAAATTTTATGATTGATTCTTATTCTCTGACGAATTCTGAACAATATACTGAAACACAGAATTATTTGTAACATATTATCGCGTTTAAATATAAGATTTATAAAAAAGGTCACTTTTCCCCAGGTTAAATCAATGGGAAACTTCATGGTCTTTGCGGCATCCCTAAATATTAACCGATTTTGCTCAAATTTGAAGATTTTTTTGGGCATTCGAACAAAACTGGGGGCTGAGAGCAGAGAAATTCGAAAAGTGAAAAATAAGGGCCACCCTAATATGCATCGAACGTTCCATCCAAAGCGCCAAAAGCCAAAAAATAGCAAAATAACTCTTAGATCACATGGCCTTACTCTAAAATGCGTAACAGTCTCTTCCGTATATGCTTGAAGTATGATTTTAATCGGTACCGATAGTGTATACACTTTGTAAAAAAAAACGTAATTTCTTCAAGTTTTAACATTGAAAATTATACTTACAGGTATTTTCATGACTATGTTCGTAATCAGCGCTTCGAAATACCTTGAAAATTGTTTTTTTTTTTCATTTCTCATGGCCTTATTCGTAATCAGTGCATACAAATAAATCGCTACATGCTTTTCGGATCTTCCACCCGGGAAGAAAAAAAACAGCCGGTAACGAATGTCCTTGCCGGCGCCGGCAGGCCAGCCACTACGTTGATATTAATATAAACATTTACCTCCATTTTTGTACTCAATCTCATATTATCAAATGCATCATTTTTTATAAAAATTACAAATAAGCTACCGGCGGAAATGATCTACATGCCTGTTTTTTGAGCTGCTGCTAAAGTTCTTTCATTTTTATGATATTAACATGCAAAGGGTATATTTAAATGTTCATCCAAAGATATAATAAAGCTACAGAGAATTTTAACCTTCAAATTATATTTTTTAGAAGTTATGGAGGGAGAATAATTCAAGATAATTTTATGGCCAAAATAACAGGTAAAAATCTGCCCGCTTTGCGGGCACATTCTCATCGCGCGCTTCGCGCGCGGCTCGCAAGTTTGAGCGCGCCTAGGGCGCGCGACTGTTGGATCTCGCGCTCGATTATATATTCACCTCGCGCTACGCGCTCGGACGTATTTAAATCGCGCTTTACGCTCGGTTTCTCTAGATTTTTGAACTTCATGTTCGACTTTGATGGAAAGAAAAAGTTAAATTTGTTTTTATTTTAGAATGAAATGGAAATTTATTTACTCAAGGTTCTATCGACCTTAAGGAACACATTCTCATTCAGACACTCGCGCTTCGCGCTCGAGATGTGATTTGGAAATCATTTGAACCTTGCGTTCCACGCTCGCTTCTGTGCACCGTATGATAGAAATGAAAAAGTCACGAATAAAACAAAAACTACGCATCCTATTAGAACACGATTTATAACAAATTTGTACCTCTTCTTTGGATGAACAAATTTTGTCTCTGTCATTTTTCTCGTAGCTTGTGTTATTCGTCTAAAAATTCAATTTTACTATTTCCAATGCTGTCTTTTACGAATAAAATAAAAACTACGCATCATATCAAAAAGTGAATAATGACAAATTTGGAGATCATTTTTGGGTGCATAATTTTTTTCCATTCATCTTTGGTCGTATGTTGCATAGTTTGACAGCAAAATGAAATTATTGATTTTTCATTATTTTTTTGTGTGATCAAAATTTGGATTTTTGATTTTTCCAAAAATCCAAAAAGTTGTTACGAAAATATTGTAGGATGTTCAAAAAGAAACATTTTCCTCCTCTTGACTTTTTTCCATATCGTGCGTTTTTCGGCATAAAATTTTCATTTACGTTTGTTTTTTGTAATTTTGAAAATGCTATAACTCCGGTAATTTTTTTTTATCCGAAAAAGTCATTATCTCAAAAATTTTCAAAATGTGCTCACTTTTTGAATTTTTATCCAAAATAGTTGGTTAACGAACTTGTTCTTTCTTTTTAGGCCCTAAAAAAGTGTGCCAAAGCACAACCCAATCTGATTATTTTTTCGAAAGTTATCGTGCCTACAGACAGACAGACAGCCACACAGACAGACTACAGACAGACAGACACCTTGCTAAAAACCTTTTTTTCTAGCTCAGGGGGTCTCAAAACGTGGAGATTTGATGAAAACCGACCAAGTCAAATTTTTCATAAAACCAATACCTTCTCATTAGAATGAGAATATAAAAAAATGTTTGAA
Source organism: Andricus quercusramuli (assembly GCA_932178445.1). Lineage (NCBI taxonomy): Eukaryota > Metazoa > Arthropoda > Insecta > Hymenoptera > Cynipidae > Andricus > Andricus quercusramuli. The sequence continues at coordinate 13,398 of CAKNXH010047754.1, forward strand.
TTTTGTGAGAATTTGTTTCAAGGTGATGTTTCTGACGTGCGACAACCATCTTTTCACAAAAAAATATCTACATCCCCGAAATTAACATATTTAACCCCGAACTAATCGGTGTGGTGCGCCACAGCAAAAATAGTACATTGTGTTACAAGTGCGTGAAGTTGAACATTCCTCGAGTGTTACAAACTTCACACGAGTGGAATGTCTTCCAGCACATGTCACACACGATATTTTTTGCAAAACATGCATGAAAATGCAATGAAAAATACGATATGGAGGTCGGTAGTTTTTAATAGACACCCTGTTATCTAATCTTTTATTTGGTAGAGTATTCATTGAGAGAAAAAACATTAACAGGAACAATGTGATAAAAAACATTTTGGAGGTCTCATATGAAACCTTAATGTTAATCGAATTTTGTACAGATTTGCATTATAGGTTATAGTGTAGTATAAGAGTCATTCGTTAAAAGTTTTACCGTAAGAAATATAAATTTGCTAAATACAAAATTATTAATAAAAACTGTTTTTTTTTAAATACCTGAGAATTTGTTTTCGCTAAATTTAGTGTGAAACAATCATAAAACCACTAAATATAAGGAAGCAAAACATGTAAAAATACACTGCACTTTACCTAACTGCAATAGCTGATTAAGAACAAGTGAAGAACGTTAGTCAAAATGATATATTTGTTCTTTTAAGTTTGAAAATTTTGAACTTTGGGGCAGTTAATTTGCTATATTTTCAGACAAACTTTGTATTACAATCGGAATTTTTACTGGGATATTAAGTACATTAAATTTTCCATAGTAATAATAATAAAATACTGTACTATCATGGATCTTATAGTTATTGCAGTAACATATATATGAACTATATTAACATAAATTATGATAATTTCTTGACTTGAAAATAAAAGTACCATTATTCCTTATTTTAGTCCGTCAACACATTTGTGTGAATTTGAAGCATTCAAAATAAGCGCGCATAATACATCCAATAAAGTGGTAAATTTTCAAATAATTGTTGTATGGCCACATGATGTAAATAAATGCTGAACAGTATTTTTTTAAATATTTCTAAAATTTAGTAAAATATAATACAGTGTTGTAAGCAATTGTCTGTACGTACGTGTGTGTTGTTACGAGTGCGTGAGCGGATGTGTGTGTATGTGTGTGCTTGCAGATAAATTATGAAATTTGGAGGGCTTATTTTAACTACTAATATCTCAAATGACCAAAGGATTCCTAAAAATATTTATTACATTTTTTTAGCAAGAATATAAACGATTCCTTGATTTGAGAGGATTCGATTGAGCTATAATATTATTACATGTTATTCAAGAGTAAGGAAGTTATCGCCATTGATATTATTCAAAAAATTGATTTCTACAGTAAATATTTTCTCATTCATATAATTTTTAGCTGTAAGCTAAAACTATTCAAATTTTTCAATTTTCATGACACCTACATTTACAGAAAATGTCAGACTAGCTGCCTGCTTTTTTTCACTCGTTTCTACTTATTTTTCAACAAAATAGAACAAGTCAAAGTTCACTGTCGTGAAATTGCCCCGGTTAACCATGTTTTTGTACCTTCATCCAACCGTAACTTTACTTATAATTCATTTATGACGAACCATGAATGGAGAATTTGTTCACAATAACATTATCTTCACAGTGAAGGTTGTTATGTTCTACAGCGATTTTTTTCAACTAAACTAGACTAAACTATATTTTGTTAATATCTTCGTAAAAACTAATTTTTTCTATATATTTGTATTTGGAAATTAGTGTATATTTTTTATGATCTATTTAATTAAATAATAAAATGATAACAATTATTCTTTATTGCAAAAATATTATAAAAATAAAGTTTTGTCCCATACATGAGGTGCCACTGTTTTCCTCTTAGCACTCGACGAAGTAAAGATATTTGGCCATGAATCGAAAATGCCTAATTTCGGTCTAAACGGCCAGCGAAATAAGAGACCCTTTTTTGCCCGCAAGGAATATATAGGGAGGGTTAGGCGGACTATGTAAAGAGTGTATTAGGGGCCTGCAAAATTTGGTTAACGTAGAGCGATAAAACGCAACAGGAAAAATGGGCAAGATTTGGAAATGTGCTTTTATGTTCATATGTGATCACGGCCCGTTTGAGATGTAGCTTATTTTTTGGGGGGGGGGGGATTTAAGGATAGGCCGTTTCTACGGTTACCAAAATTTTGGTACGTATAGCTCTCCTAAGTACGACTGTGGCTATTTGCACCAAAACCTCCCGGGAACTAAAATTAAAAGTCCAAAAGCGCGCCCCGTTGACCCAATTTGTTTGAGTTGGGGAACTGAAATGAAAGGCGGCTTACCTGCCAGTCGCCTGGTACTCACTTGGTTAAACAGGGTACAAATTGATAGCTTTTAATTTTGAAGATAAATTTATTGATTTTAATTAGAGAAAAAAAGAAAGACTGTCTAGTCTGAAATATTTTTTGCTTAGTAACATATAACTCCTTCCTCATATGGGTGATTCTCCACATACAGGGCACTTTTGTGTCTTGGATCTCTAGTAACTAAACTAAGCAGTGTTTCTTTTTAAAACTTGGCCAACTTCTTCATTTTAGGATGATACAAGACCTCCGTAAAGAAAAATCAAGTCACATCATCGTATGTCTTAGCAAAATGCTCCCAAATACTCGAAAAATGCCTTTTTGGGATGTCTCTACGTACACGGCGTCAAGTTTGGAGACGTGTATTTAATACATAGTGAATTATCTTTGAAATTATAATTGATAGTTCGAAAGTTTGACTCAAAAGCTATCAAATTCATAACAAATATTTTATTTTATTTTATATATTAGAAGAGAAAATTTAATTATACACGTGTCTCCCTAAATGTCTTCGATGGTTACGGTAAACGAATCTCCCATACCTTTCATCAACATTTGATCATTTTTAAAGTCTTATCTTCTCACAATATCTCGAACAAACGTCACACTACTCATTCGTCAAAACTTCATAACAAAAAAGTAAGAACTTTTTTTGCAAAGTGAAAAAATGTAACCGAAAATGTAGCGTATTTTTATTAGTATCGGATACCGTACCTAATAAGAACTTTCATATTTTGTAATAAATATCAATGAAAAGATGACAATTCCGTGTCGGAAATAATAAAGGAGTTTTTGTCAGGAGGATTTTTTAATTACTTTGGTTTTCAAAGCGTAAAAAGTAATTTTGTATGGTTTTCGGTTACCGTAACATCGGATACCATAACCTGTTTTTCGCTGTCAGGGACGAAATGGAGCTAATCGAACCCCTCTTCCAAATAATTTTATTAAAAATTAACGTTAATCGAGAATTAGAATATTTGTACCTACAAGTACTGCACACAAAAAATAAAGCGATTAAAGGGTTAATAAATGTAAGAGAAATGTAAGAAAAATCTAATTTGAAAAAAATCTCAAATTTGAAAAAAATATCAAATTTTGGAAAAACTTTGAATTTTTTAAAGAAAACTATTCTTCCCTGCCATGTTACGTTCAATGTGTGAATATATTTTACAGTATTGTTTTACTTTACATACAATAATAGAAAATCACCCGCAAAATCAAAAATTGAAAACGTTTTTATGGGCTACAGGTCCCTCAAGTGAGAATTAAGCGTAAATAATTTATAGGGCCCCTTTCTTAAAGGCCAATGAACCTAACCATTATGAAAAAAAAAATTTTCTTCATCCCCTAGCCGAAAGTACGTCTTCCCGGCCGCATTTCTGTCCGGGAACAGTGGCTTTCGCGGCCCGGTAGAGTTAACGCGATCTCTGATTGGCTGCGAGATTTTTGTGGCTCGCTGACGTAGCAACCTGACGTAGCAACGCTCGGAATTCTATTGTTCTGTACTTAGCCTCAGAAAAATGTTTATTTTGACAGGTGAATGGCAAAAAGAGAGAATCGGTGTGTTCAACCTCAAAACGATGAAGAAGTTTAGGAAAGAATATAAAAAACAATAAAAATTACGAAAACATATAAAATAAAAGATGTGTTTTTGATACCCGCCCCGACCAGCAAAACCTCGGCTCCGCCTCAGCTTTGCAAAAGTCGGGCGGGCGACCGATTCCCATGCATCCGCTCAGCTGACCGAGAGCAACAGCGGCGCTGCGCGAGATGGCCGGGAGCGCATGCTGAAGCAGGCCACAAATGAAAAAGTATCCGAGCTAGCAGCTGACAACGCATTTTATTAATTAACTTTAATTATTAAACGTACTTTCGGCTGGGGATGAAGAAAAATAGTATGCGACACACGGCCAGAAATATTGGATGCCCTAGCGTGCATGATATGAGGCCTCGGCTTCGCCTCGGCCTTCATATCACACACGCCCGGACATCCAAATTTCTGGCCTTGGGTCGTAATATACTATTGAAACATTTTTCCAAAAAAAGTTGCCCTTGCCAAAAGTTCCCTGTCTGTGGAGAATCACCCATATGGTACAATTTAGAATTACAGTCAGCGTCAGAAGAAAGGAACCGCAATTTTTCAAAAAATATGAAAGATATTAAAAATTTTTTTTACAGTGAAGTATGTTCAAAATTACAAGTCGCAAGTATTTAATATGTCATATAATCCCCATCGTTGTCAAGTATAGCCTGGCACCTTCTTGGCATGCTTTAAACCACAATTTTCGCGTAGTCCGTGGACAAAGAGGAACACATTTTTCGGATAGCGCGCATCAGTTGCTTCAAATCGTGGAAAGGCTTTCCAGCGAGTTGGGCTTTCATAATTCTCCATACATTTTCGATGGGGTCTGGCGTCTAGGGACTGGGAAGGCCCCATTCCCTAGTTTTCGCTGGTCCATGCCTTGCGTTTTTTAATGTGTCTGTCAGAGAGCAGAGGTTTTGATGTCGTGGAACGGTAATGAACGTTTCCCTGCTTCAAACGCCGTTCAAGGGTCTTGATACTGACGTGCATTTCCCTCCTAGGGTTCGTTCAGGTTTCTCACCGAGTGCACTCGGAACCGTTCAGCGACGCTGGGTGAGTTGGCGGATCGACCCGCGTGAACCGTTCAGAAATCACCAGAGTGACGGGTGGGTTCACTCGATGGGTGACTTTCTCACCCGTCGAAAAAAGGTAGGTGGATGCGAGTGAACTCTGAAATTGGCGGGAAGTTAGAAAATTGGGCATATTTGAAATTAAATTTGTATAAAACCAGCGGTAAAAAGCAGAGTGAATTGTGAAGAGTTTATAAATAAGTATGCGGATATTGATTTCGCGCTCGGAAAACACCTCGTGATTTTGTGAGAAGACCAAAATCCCATAGTAGCAAATCTTATTATTCTAACTGGCGTTTCCCTTGGGCCTCGAACTTTCATTGAAATTTGCATCACAATTCCAATTTCTACCTCATAATCACTATCTTTATCATCACTTTCTAAGATAGTTGTAAACATCATCGTTTGCAACAGTCATTCGTTTAATGCAATTATGGTATATTTATGCCTCTGTCCTTCTGACCGGCGTAGGCAAAAAAGTCATAAGAGTATGATAATAAGAGAGTACTTTGTGTCCAACTTTCCGCTCTCTATCTCTTTTACTCTTATGGACTTTCTGCCCGCACCGGTCGGACGGAGAGGACGGACCATCACAGCAACAATATTTTTCTTTCGCTGCCTCTCTATTATCATATAATAAAGGGACATGAAACATATTATGTTGTTATATGTGAACATAAGATGACAATATTTATATTGGCGCCAAAGCCTTTCACACGCACCCGTTCAAAGAACATGACACTTCGTAGATCACTGTAACGGTGTGCACCGTTTTAAAAATCAAAGCTTCAGGGCACCAAGACCCTTTTACTTAACACTCTTTAAACTAGTAAACTCCTTGGCGGGAACATTCAAAAGGGCTTAAAATGAAAGTTGATTATATGTATATTATTATGACTAATAATTATGAGCAATTATAATTATACATTAATGTCTACAAAACTATAGACTAATTGCGATTAGAATATTTATATTTAAGTAACTATCCGATTTCTTCTTGGGTTATGCATTCGTCAGGAACACTGCGCAGTTTGGTACCTAAGATAGATTTAGAGGTTAGGAACTTGAGACTTAGAGCTATTTTTAGTAT
>CAKNXH010047755.1:0-23075 GCA_932178445.1 Andricus quercusramuli
TGTTGTGAGCCCACACTTGTAGTTATTTACTACAAGAAACTATCCACCTAGAAACACTACCCAAATCGGGTAGTGTCACGCCTACCCCGAAAGGGAAATGGCTTAATGGTATACATACATACATACATGCATACATACATACATACAAACGTATAACCAAACGAGAATTATCGGCTTTTTTGCGCTTTTCAAAATTATAAAAATCAATTTTCTTCAAACAACGCATACAATTTTCGGGACTTACAAACACAACCAAAAAAATCTTAAACTAAAAATAGACACCATAGAAACCTACAATAGCAATAGACAGCCCCAACAAACCACAACCAGTACATTCAACGGACCCCATCTCAGCTGCCTTCAAGTTAAACTGTCAAAAAATTCAAAATTTAACCCTTAAATGGTAAAGGTGGGGTCACTTGTGCCTCGCCAAAATATTCTCATTCTGCTGGCTTGGAGAGAAGGGCGGAGGGTTCATGAGAGTCATGAGATTTCATGAATTTTGCGCAATTTTTTAGAGCACTTTAGAGCACTTTTTAAAGCACCGAGCACGAGTGACCCACCTTTACCATTGGAAGGTGCCGAAAATGACGTTACCATTTAAGGGTTAAAATAATCACCCCACACACTTCCCCAACAATCAAGCTTATATGCCCATCCCTACAATATTATTACACAGATTAAAAAAAACTATCCCTACTACATTTAACGAATCGCGCCTCAGCTGGCTTCAACAGAAGCAGTCAAAAAAATTTCAAATTAAAAATAGTCACCTAAGAGACCTTTAGTACATTTAGCGAACCCAGTCGCAATTGACTTCGGCTAAAGTAGTCACAAAACTGTTTAATTATAAATAATCACCCTAAACACTTTTCCAAGACTTTTTTAGGTATATCCATCCCTACTATAGTATTTAGCAACTCAAAACAAAACGACTCCTAGTATATTTAACAAACCCCGTCTTAGTTACCTTCGACTTAAGCAGCCAAACAAATTTCAAATTAAAAATAGTAACCGCATACACTTTCTCAAGACCCTTGTTGATATCTTCTTCCCCCAAATAATATTAGACAGCCCAAAAAACCACCCTAAGTACATTTACCAAGCGCCGTTCAAGTTGCATCTAACTAAAGCAGCAAAAATAATTCGAAACTAAAAATTGTTTCTTCAGACACCTTTCCATGGCTCTAGCAGATACCTTAGTTCCTACAATAATATTATACAGCATCAAAAAGCACCCCTAGTACTTTCATCGAACCCCGTCTGAGCTTCCTTCAACTTAAACTGCTAAAAAATTATAAATTCAAACTCTCCACCCTTAAGAGGATTTTTCAGAATTCAAGATAATTCTACAGAATACAAGAGTCTTTCACAGAATTTAAGATAATTTTATGCAAATCAAGAGAGTTCTACTCAATTCAAAATAATTCTACAGATTGCACGAGAATTCTGTTGAACTCAAGAGAATTCTACTAAATTCAAGAGAATTCTGCCAAACGTAAGAGAATTCTACGGAATTGAGGAGAATTAATCTATTAATCTATGATTAATTCAAGGGAATTCTGCCTGACTCTAGAGAATTCTTTTAAATTCGGAAGAATTTTGCTGATTTCCAGAATATTCTGCTGAATTCGAAAGAAAACAGGATAATTTGACGAAACTCAAGAGAATTTCTACCAAACATAGGAGAACTCTACTGAATGTAAAAGAGTTATACACAATTGAAGAGGATTCTACATAATTGAAGAGAATTCTACTGAATTAACGAGATATTTTTACAGGTTTCCAGAGGATTATGATAAATGCAAGGAGATTCAAGAGAATTTCGCTGAATTCAAAATCATTCTGCTAAAATCAAAAGAATTTTACAAAGTTAGAGAGAATTTAGCTGTTTCTAAGACAATTCTGCTAAACTCAAGAGAATTCACGAAAATTCCACTGAGTACTCGAAAATTCTACAAATTTCAAGGGAATTTACAGAATTCATGAGAATGTTGTCGAATTTTGTTGATTGTGGAAAATATCTTTTTCCATTTTTGTATCTCGTTGACGTTTGAAGTTGCACCAGAGTCACAACCTACTGCAAAAGCGATCCGAGGAGAAATTATACGAAATGAACTTGTTTATGTTTACACCCTTGTCGATGGCACATGGACTGTCGACCTTCTAACGCGTGCTTCTGATTGGTTAATCTTTAATTGTTAATAAGTCCGTAATTATTACCTTTAGAAACATTTTTTTATAATTATTTTCGTCGCCATTTTTTTGTTAGAATTCAAAAATACAAATATGTTTTTTGAGTACTGGGACACCCTGTATATATATTATCACTGCACATAATTTATTTTTCGAATTACACAGTTGCACGTACGGTTACTTACAAACATAATTGCATGTTCGAACGCTTTGAGAAATCGCATCCGCTGGAGAACTGAGAACTGAGCTAATGAATCGCTTATATCTTGTCGACAAAATCTCAGCCAAGCTTTTTCGCTTAAAAGCCAAGGCTGATAAAGGAACACGTTTTTCATTTTTCCGTTTTATGCATTTTATGAATGGGTGTATTTAAAAACGTTTTATTTAATTAGTTAATTTTATTGCTGAATCAACAATATCATCAATATTTTATTTATCAACAATAAAAGTTATTTCCGGGAATAATAATAATCATTTTTTCACTGTTTATATATTAAGAAGCTTCTATAAGTTAAGTGCATGTGATGTTTAAAATTTATGGGATTCATCAAAATTCAAAACTTCTATCTCTCTGAAGATGATAAGCGTTTTAGATTATAAGAGTTTTATATATAAAACTTTCCACTTTAATAGTCTTGTATTCAAGCTCTTTTTTCAAAGTCATCATAAGATAATATTGTAAATTTTAATTTATGTCGTAAGTGTAATGTAAAAATATTAAATTATATGTTAGAACTTGCATTTAACATCCTTATAGAAACTGATGAGAATGTATTGAAAAGTTGAAATTATAGTCAAAGTTTATCTGCTGTTTTTCTCTTCGTAAAAGATATATGTACTTATATTATATAATATAATAAGTGAATATTTTTATTCCATTCAATTTTAAGAATTCAAAAGTTTCAATACCTGTGAAAGAAGTTTGCATGGTAAATATATTCCATGAATTTGAAGATTGTTATTAATAATTTTCAAAACATTTTGAAAATATATACTCATATTCGATAATAATTGTATTAATGATGTCAGTAATATATTATTAATTTCTAAGACAAACTTTTCAGACCATTTTAGAATTGTTTCTTAACAAGATAGCAGAATTCACACAGATTATGCGTGTAACCAACATAAAGTGCAAAATATACATGTTTGTCACACAACAGTCATTTCACATTGTTGCATAGCTGTTACTAATTTACATTATGCACAGCTTACAAAACCACACAGTAACGCCGTTAAATTTCACTTACGTAATTTTGTAACAATATTGTTGTAGTACATGGATGTAACCAAGTTACAAAGCTAATGTTACAGGACTGTTACAGAACAGTTATATCACTTTGTTACATCGCCGTAACTAATGTGCATTATATACAACTTACAGAACTACACCTTAACACCGTTACAGTTCACTTACGTAACACTGCAACAAAATTGTAATAGTTCATGCGTGTAACCAAGCTACAGAACAACTGCTACATTCTTCTTCTATAACAATTACGTCTTTGTGCTACAGTATTGCTACAACTTTTTTTATGGAACTGGTACATCTTTATTCGGTAACAAAGTTAGACAACATTGTTACCTTCCAGTTTATTATAGAGTTGTTACAGAACGTGTTTGCTGGGTAGTTTCTTGTTACTAATTGACCATTGTAATTTTATCTCGTATTAGAGGATATAAAGATATTAAGTTTTCTACAGCTCTTTGCGCTGCATGTTCAACATGTCCTGTCATTAGGATAGCTTCAGTCTTAATTATATTAATTCTAATTTTTCACTTTTCACAAAATGTTGTAATTTTATTAGACGATCTTTCTATTCTATTACAATGGTATTAGTTCGGAAAGAGCTTGTCTATAGAGCTGTTGTATCATCGGCATATAAACTGACATGCACTTCATCTATTTTTAAAATGTAATTAATGTATAAAGTGAATAACGTGGGCCCAAGTACCTAGCCTTGTGGGACTCCTACAATTACCTGCATGTTTTTAGTTGAAGAATTTTTATCATCATAATGTACTCATATTTTTCTATCTGCAATGTATGACTTAGCTAAATGTACTGAGTATGATGGAAACTTATATTCAATTAGTTTGTATACTAGCCCTTGATGCCATACAGTATCAAAGGCCTTTTTGATGTCCATTAGTAATACTCCCGTGTGTTTCTTTCTGTTGAAATTTTCAGTTTCATTATTAACCAGCCGTGTCAATTGAACCACTTTACTATGTTTTTCACGGAAACGGAATTTTTTATCCATCGTTATCCGGTTTTAATCAATGAAATATATCATTCTTTTTTAAAATTATTTTCTCAATAACTTTACTAATATGTTGAAAGACATTAATAGGACGATAGCCCTGTAATAAACTAATGTTCTTAACAGACTTTGCTAAAACAATAACCTTCGCAGTTTTCCAAATTCGAGGGAAGTAACCTTAACATATAATAGAATTTTTGATTTTCTCAAAAAAACTATAGCTTTTCCAGGAAGTCTCTTCAGTAGATAGAATCTTATTCCATCATCACCAGGGGCTTTATTTATTTTCAATGATATAACCATTTTAATCACTTCAGTTAGCGTAGATAATTTGTTCCACAATTTCTGTATGATAGTTAATCTGTAAATTATCATGAACATATTCTTTGAATTTATTCCAATCAGAATGTGTAAAGTCACAAAAAATGCTTTAGGCTTATTTTCAACTAAATTAGCAAACATTTTCATGAATGAAGGATTATAATCTGAACTTAGAATTTGCATAGTTATTGGATTAATATACGTTACTGAAAATATGCCTAGTATACTAGATCTTTCGATTTGTAGACATTGAGATGGATCAGATGGCGCAGATATATTTATGTTCTTATTAAGACACAACTGCAGTAGTTTCTTACCATTTATGTTGTTAGTAGGACGGTTTCATGGTATATTTCTGCATTTTACATCTCCCATTATAATAATCTCATTAAATGAATGTATTATTCTATCAAAAGCACACGCAGTTAGCTTTTCATTAGGTGGTGAATATACTGCAACTAGCATGACTTTACCAAATGTAGTATTAACAACAACGGAAGCAGCTTCCATAAGTTGCAGACCCATGATATTCATCTCATAATGTTCTATTGCATTATTAATTAAAACTAAAACTCTTCCTCCTGCACTATCTCTATCTCTTCTATAAGCAGAATAACTTTTAATTTTCAATTTATATCCATAACCCACTCGAGCTTCACATATACCAATGATGTCAAGATTGTATTATCAGAGGATTGTATTATTTTATTAAAGGTATCTTTCTTTTCATTTGAAGCTTTATTTATACTTACGTTACTGAAGATCTGCTTAAATTCTGCAAGTATTTCTCAAATGGAAACGTTTGGTGTTTCTTTTTCTTGCCTGTTACTGTTTCTCTCATTACAGTGTGAAACCTGAGAGTGCGTTATCTAATTACCTCCTTTTTTTGTTGTAATTTACGACCTACGTTGTTTTTTCATTAAATCCGTTTATCAAGGGTGCATCATTAAATTTAGGGGACCACTTTCTTGTCTGACTTTTAGTACTTCTTTGCTTCTTTACCTTTTTCTAAACTTCACAGTTTTTATCACTGGCTCTATGATTCCGACCACGAAATTTAAGTTATAATGATTAAACTTAGCGCATAGCACACGTAAACATCCGGCAGTCATCACGGCTGTTATAATATTGACCTTTGCTTTGGTCGACACTATAACTGTTACTTTTGCTAAGATAGCCTTGGGTTCTTCTTTGGAAGTACTTTGAGCCTTCAAGTCGAAATCTTGGCCCTCTGAGCTATTTCTATTTGAGAGCCTTATCTTAAGCGCCTTTTTACGCTACGGGAATCTGGGGTTTAAGGTATTGTTAGCAGGTAGAGATAATCTACCCTACTTTCTTCAAGGGAGCTTTGGGCTTGCCTTTGGAATATCCAGGTTACGTGGATTTTGGTAGGGCAGTTTCCAAGTTTAATTAGGTCCTGCAGCCAAAACATGTTCTCACGTTGCTTGGAATAGAGGCCCTGTGGCTTGGGTTAGACTTGGTAGATTCACAGAACAACAGGGATTCACATCTAGCGAAATTTAAGGTCTCTCTTAGGGATGTGGACCTGTATAAACTGATTCAGACATCATCTCTTCAAGTGCTGCTTTACATATGGATCGATGTGCAGTCGATGTGTCCTATGTGGCAGTAGTACCATTCAACGTAGAATGCCCTTTAGATTCGTTAGATTTATTGCCCAGGTGCGTCCCATGGAAGACGTGAGAGGTAGATTCTCCTTGGGGGAACTTTTTTTCGGCTACACTAAGGGGCAACTCTACGGTAAGGCTTACAACCTCTGCTCTGTCTGATTCGCGCTCCTGAATTTCCTGGATAAAACAGAATTATACCGTGTGGCTAAATACTTGTCCTTATTATTGAAAGTTAGAGCCTTTATAATGTGTCTGTAGTGTAAATTCTGTTAATTGTGTAATAGAGTCACCTATAATCTAATTCAAGTGATTTCTTAAAGTGCTTTGACCTAACCAAATATCGCAGCTGAATAGCATTATATATTAAATGTATTGTGTAAACTGACGTTAAATAAATAAATTATAATATTTCAGCCACTTGGGCCTGGAAACTAAATAATTCATCCCATCCATACCTTTTTTTCACCCTTTACATTGGTATCTGTTTACGTTGTAGAATACTTTACTCGATATGCCCTTTTTCTTGTTACGTGCCTGCTTTTAAAAAATCAAAATTTATTGTGTAACGAGCAGTACCTCTGCTCGTCGCATACGTAGACATATGTAGAAGGAACACGTGCGTCATCGATCGACGCGTCATGAGGCGCGCTTGCGTGCCCCGCCAATCCATCAGCCGCGAGATATTAAAAGGACTCGCGGCCGCGGAATAAGACACAGTTCGCCGGGAGCGGCAAGCTGGCTACACCGGGACCAACAGTTGACGAACTCCTGGGGAATCCGCACTGTGCTTCGAGGACGAGGTGAATCGTGACCGCCTGGAGCAACTACGGCCACGATTCGCTAGGCAAGGTGTGGCGCCAACCAGGGCAACCTGTCTGACGCCCCCTTCCTCTTGTAGGCCCCCCTCACAACCTAGACATCTCCCACGGGAACTCTCCGTGAAGTCCACCCGAAATACGACCACCTGGCGCAACTATGGCCGTACGTCGGGCAAAGGTGTTCACTGGTTAAAATCCAGCCTCACCTGAACTAACCTGAGTTCCTGTGTCCGCTTGGAGGGCCCACTCGATGTACGACTACCTAGAGCAAGTATGGTTGTCCATCGGGTAGAGGGGTACGCTGACTCACATTCAGCCTACCCTGGGCCAACCTGGGGTCTTTCCCTGCAGTCTAACATCAAACATGACTGACCTGACCAACCGGACCGACCGATTTCTGAGGGAGACGATTTCAGGGGGACGACGCTCGCCTCGGTCGCCGATGATCCGCTTGATCCGCGAACCCGACCGCTTAACGCTTTCAACATGGTTACAGGGACCAGCCTGATCACGCTTGTGCGCCTTGAACATTCTCTCTCTCTCTCTATATATATATCGAAATTACTCACGCACCGCAACCAAACTTCGTTTCTTCTCTACATTAAGACTCGCACACTTAACACGTTACACGCGAGGATCTGTAGACCTGGACACACCGCACTTACCTTCAAAACTGTCAACGGCACACGCACACACACGCATACACACATTTTTCACACGCTTACCGTCACACTTACATTTCGATTTAGGTTAGATTTGTGGTTCATAGGAGAATAAACCCATACATGTTTATCTGAATATGAAACCGACGTTACATTATTTATCCCTGAAACAAACCCTGCCTTGGCTGAAGCGTCCAGAGGGATAAATAATACCCCCCCCCCCCCCAAACCCCCAAGCGAAACACACTTTTACAAGTGGAGCCGCCTATTTCTTTAAAAATCAAAAGATAATTTGGAGGAATCTTTCTTTAAAATCATAATTATTAAGAAATTACACAAAAATGAGAAAAGAGAAAGAGAGAAAGAGTCGAAGAAAGAGAAGTCAGATCCAGGGTGGCCGTTAGAGGACTGCGCTTAATCGCTATGCTACTGTTTTTTTACGCATGAGTGACCAAGCACGTCGTACACTTTCGGCTCCGCGGCTCCTAATAGGAATAAATGTGAACTCAGGACGACCACTCTACTTGGCATTAAGCGCAGTGTTTAGCTACTAAAATCAAAGGCTTCTAATTTTCATGTTCAGTTGTCATTTGGCATAAAATCTTATCTGATGTTAACGTATTGAGTCTGATGTTACAGCAGTCGAATCTCGATGTAGCCATTCATTTTGATACGTGATCCATTCATAAGTATCTGTTTGAATACTTTTTTATACTCTTCAATTCGTTTGCATCCGTTGGATATCCATCTATCCGTTTGAATAAATCTTATCCGGTGCAACTATCCATTTTAATCCTTCTGTATCCGCTTTTGTGTATTACTGTCCGTTCTTATACTTACACGTTCCAATTTTTCATTTTTAATCGGCGATTCAACACTTGTCTATCCGCCAATTACTTAGATTTTATCTTGTCACCTATCACGGATCAAAAATGTATCCGGTTCAACCAATGCTTATCGTATTTATTCCTTTCTCTGAAAAATGTATTCTCTTACCGTTCTAATCCATGAATCTCTATTCGCAACCCTATCCTCGTCTATCCGAGACCTAATTTGACATTCCTTAATATCTATCACGGATAGAATACTCTCCGTGCCAGATATTACCTATCCTCTCTTTAATCCGTTCTGCACAAAACATATTGGTTATCCATTCCAATCCATAATTTCCTATCCGTCATCCTATACTTTTCTATCTGTGACCTACTTTGACAATCCTTGTTAACTATCACGGATAGAATACTCATCCGTGCCAATCATTACTTATCCTCTTTGATACATTCCCCGAAAAATACATATTTCCTATCCGTTCGAATCCATGATTTTCTATCCGTCACCCTATCCTTTTCTAACCACGACCTACGTTGACATTCCTTGTTAACTATCACGAATAGAATACTTATTGATGCGAGTCAATATTTATTCTCATGAATCTTCTCTCCACAGAAAAAATTGACTATTCAGTTTAATCCATCATTTTCTATCCGTCATCCTATCTTTATCTATCTACGAGCTACTTCGATTTTTCTCGTTCTGTTACACGGATAGAATCTTCATCCGTACTAATAATTTATTATCATCTTCAATCCTTTCAACATAAAATGTATTGCCTATCTGTTCAAATCCATAATTTTCTATCCATCTCCGTATTCATTGCTATCCGCATACTACTTCGATTTTATCTCTTCACTTATCACGGATTGAAAACGTATCCGTGACAGTCAATGTTTATCCTCTTCAATCCTTCTATCCTTCAAGTAATCCTTGTCTATCCGCTAACTACTTTGACTTTCATCATTATGTAACACGGATAAAATATTAATCCGTGCCAATCATTACTTTGAAAAACGTATACACTGTTTCACTATTATTTTTACTTGAATGTGGATTTAGGGAGATATACAGGGTGTCCACGTCAGGGCTTACCGGAAATTATGCAACCCGTCTTACACGCCAATGCTATTCTTATGACCGTGTACAGCGGGTTGCATACTTTTTGGTAAGCCCTGGCGTGAACACCCTGCATATATAGATACATTATTTTTAGTTGAGTGAGTTACTTATTTATACTCATTAGGAAGTGAGTAAGAGGTGTGCGTAAAGAGGTGGAAGAGGTTAAAGAGTAACGCGAGGAATCGCTAGATAATTTCATTCTTTCCGAATCTCGGAACGGAAAAGAAGTGATTATTGGATAATATTCAAAATAGTATAACTCACAAAAGAATTAGTAAATTCTTGTAGGATTTAAGAGTACATAGCTGAAAATTTCTGTACGGAAACGTACGCAAGTTCCTGGTACACTGATTCCTGCCGCGGATCCCGCGAGGGAACTTGTGCACATTCCTGTAGAGGAATCTGGGTATTCAAATACCTGTACAGGTTCCTGCATTATTGTGGATGTTGCTCCAAGAAATTCGCTAAGGAGGATCGTGTACAGGTTCCTGTGCAAGTGGGACAAATTTGCGAAAAGTATCTATGAAGGATCCTGTATAGGTTCCAGAGCCTTCATAGATACCTTTTGCAAATGTGTCCCACTTACACAGGAACATGCACAGGATCCTCCCTAGGGAATTTCTTGCAGCAACATCTACGATAATGCAGGATCCTGTATAAGTTTTTGAATACCCAGGTTCCTCTACAGGAACGGCGCAAGTTTCCTCGCAGGATCCGCGGTAGGAATCGGTGTACCAGAAACCTGCGTACCTCCTGCACAGGTATCTGTACAGGAACCTCCAGAGGAACCTGTCAGGTTCCTGTACAGGAATTTCCAGCTGTGTATGCTCAGGAATTCAGGCTCAGAGCCCACTAAGAAATTTTGTGAATTTATAATACTGAAGTATAAATGATGTGGGTGCGCGGAAACGCGCAAAGAGAATGATAGCCAAAATAATCTGGCTTAGAAAAGTCAAAGTGCCCGTCTTCGATAAATGAAGTAGAGAGAGATAGATCGGTGATATTACTTTTTTCCTTGTTTTCTTATCTATAGAGAGTGGTAGAATAAGATAGAAAACTAAAAACTATAACTGCATATCCCTAACAATCCCATATCAAGTTACAGAGCGGAAGAGGAAATTTGTACAAATATAGAACTAACGAAAATACAACAAGTAGATAATTGACAATAATCTGTGACAAAAAAAGAGGGGGTTAGCGTTAAAAATTGATTTGGTCAGTTTGGTCCTCTAGAAGGAAGCTACCAGATCCAAATTATAAAAAACAGAAGGCAGCAGAAGGCAGCGGTGAGAAACTAATTCTTTTCTCACCGCTCTGCATAGTTACTAGTGAATTTCATTCACTTGATAAGAAACTTATCCGCTTAATTTATTTATTGTAAATTTCATAAAATCAGAGTGAAACATTTGATAATTTCAAAATGTGTATGTTGACAGATGGAAAGGACTGAAAGTTTTTGAGCTACTTCTTGTGAATCTTGAAATCTGGCATGAATAAAAAAATTATTAATATCATTCCTCGATCCCCATGAAGGTAAAAGAAAATAGTGAATCCCTAGTTAGTCCTCTCTATCTGAAGATTCTAAAACACTCTGCTCCGGATGCTACGTAGAAGAACTGAGTGATTTCGTTCAAAACTTATTGGTACACATTCAAATTCCCACTCTTGAAAGAATTATTAGATGTAAGGGTTTTGCTCTGATTTGATATCATAGATAAAACCTGCCGCTCTTTTGCGTAGACGGAAGCCTGTCGCTTGCGCCGTGAAGGCCTGGCAGCATCTAACAAAGAAAATTCACCACTTTTTTGTTAATATTTCACAAGAATATTTAGGAAATTATTCCAACTAAACATTGGGGAAAATCCCAAAAAATGTGTGGAAATTAGTGTCAACACAATTTTGGGGGAAAATCCCAAATGAAATTTTTACAGTGTTATAAAGACGATTCAGATGCTGAAACAGTTGTCAATGAATTTTTAGTAGGTCAAAATTTGAACGAAAAATCAGATTATGAACATGGAATAGAAGTGATTCCAAAAATCATGAATAATCCAATTTAGAAAACCTTAAGAACTGTTCCAATAATAAAAATAAATTCAACTGTATTCTGGCCACAACGGTTACAGGCCGAATTCGAATCAGTTACAATATAATCTCAAAATACCAAGATTCGAGGTGAGTTGTTTTTTGATTCTTGTGCGAGACTGCTTGTTTTAGTAAATATATACCTTAACTGAGTAGTGTAAATTACCTCTAAAACTTGGAGAAGGTTTATTTTCAAGAAAATTAAAATTTCCAAACAAATAAGACTAGTGGATTCGTATTTGATTGACGACGACTACGGGTCAAAAAAGAATTCGCGCAGAAAGATAAACTCCCTTACTGTAAGTAGTTCACATCTTATTTAATTTATTAAAAGTCCATTTGAGAAGAATATGAATTCTGCCAGAAAAAAAGTGTACACAAAAGAAAACATAGGGCAGGTAAAAGGTAAATTTCTACCTGCCGAACCAAACGAGCGTGCAACCCAAAGACCAATTTCAGACATTGATAACTCGGCTATCAAATCTGAAAGTCTCGGAGACATGATAGCCTCATTTGAATACCAATTTGAATAATTGAATAATACAATAATATTACAGTTCGAGGATATGGGTGGAAAGAGCATTTCGTTGTGAAAAGAAAGAAAGGATGCCCATAAAAACTGCCAAGTCATTTCCCTTCGATATCGCTAATATTTCCGAGCATTCAAATAATAGTAGTCTCCTGAATTACCACTAGAAGTACCAGGCTGGGTCAATAGACCCCAACATTGTTTTTGCTGGTATTTCATCACAAAATGTTTTAGTTTCCGCAAAAAAATTGGCCCTTCTTGTGGAATAATGTCAAAAATCTGAATTTGTTCACAAATATTGTTCAAATAATTACCAATTGTTGTCAATTTCAAAAAATGACAGCAAGAAGTCATTAGCGAGACCTTTCTGGTCGATTCTGCAAGAAAATGGAGCCCATTCATTGTAAGATACGAAAACTGTGTATTTGTTTATAAAAATTGTTTAAATAATGCTGCCAAGTAGAAGATATTCTTAAATAATCATAATTAGGCATACATTTCTCTCATATTCTATATAAAAACTGTGAATTTCAAAGAACTAATCATTGCGAATCACAAAAAATGGCTTTTGTTCATTAATTTGTTTGAGACATTATGAACAATTTTTTTTCTAACTCTAATCTTCTTAATACTATTGCTAGATAGTAATTACACTGACTCAAGCTCTTCTTCAGTCGATTCACAGATCTCACATAAAAAGGTACATCTGAAAAGTTAGGATAAAAACGTGCGGCGTCGGTAGGACTACGCTGGGGTAGGCGAGAATTTTCACTTCTTTGTTGTACTTTTTCAGGACTCACTACTTTTCTCCACTTATATTAGCGACGCAATATCAATATAGCACACTTCTATCATTAACTTTTGACGGTAGAAGCTGTTCAAAATCATTCTTTGACACCCAACGCATGTATGGGTCAATTGACCCCTCGTGGTAACCAAAGGTGGTAGAAAATCCCGGTACGTCTAGTGTTAAAGCTCCTTACAAAACCAAGATGTTAACCGACAATCATTTTGCTCGGATATCAAAAATAGAAGCTAGATCAAGGCAACCGGTGATATTAGAAGTGATTATTCAGAATTTAAGAGAAGGTTATCTACCTAGCATAAAACCACCCGAAGGCCTATATTTGGGCGAGGCGGCAGTCACTAATCACAAAGGAATTTGCAGAGTTTACGCGATTAACACCACAGATGGAGAGATTGAAATAGTACTTACACCACAAGAAATAATATCATTTGATGTGTATCCACTCCCGGAAGAAGGATTTCTAGAGTCAGATTTGGGAGAATCCTCGAGTATTCAAGATTCCGAAAAATACCATGTCGATTTAAATAGACTAGAACAAATAAAGAAAAAATAAAGAATCTCGCATCTATCATCACAGGAACAATAATAAAACCGGGTCCTCATCAACAGGAGACCAAAGATCAAATTTTCGAAGCGCTAGATAAAAAAAAAGCAATTATAGTAGATCAAAATCACCCTATAGTTTACCCCTGATGATAATTCCAAAGAACGCAGACGCGTCGGGTATGAAAAAATATCGAATAGTAGTAGATTATCATACCCTTAACACTAGAAGGACGGGCGGTGTCCTCAGGGCGCCTTGCGTATTAAAAACGCTGTGGTTCGCATTTGAGTAAAAATTTCGATCTCTCCGACCTTGACTTTTCCTAAAGTTGACTAAAATACACATTTCCCGAAGTTTCACATCGATATCGATTTTTGAACCAGCGATATTGAACCAGCTACCTAGAAACACTGGCGGTGTCCACGGGATACCGGCTGTTTTCGAGAGCAACGAAAGCGAGCCGTCCTTTGCACGTCCACCATGGCGCTTTGAAAAAACTGTATTGTTTTTGTTCACTTTACTTCGAAGTTGTACAATTTTGACGTTTCTAAGGTTTTTTTTTGCTGAAAATCTGACATTTACAGAAATCGATTACTTTGTATGTTTATTGTTCTTGACTCTTTATTTACTTTTATACACGACTGTACTTGCTAATTTTTATACATACCGTGAAAAGAATGTATGCATGTCACGTTTCTCTTCTGATTTTCTTCTGCGTTCTGAAATACAAATAAATAACGCAAAAATGCACTTTTTGTTGATTTTCTTCGTACATGCATCCTTTTTGACAATGACTGTACCCACGCTATCACTAGTCATGTGACCAGAAATCCACACGGTCAACGAGAAGGTATCAATACCATTAGCGGAATTCCTAAATCCACATATTCCGTCACGATTTGGTCACTAAACGCCCCGGTGTCCTTAGGACACCGACCGTCCTTCTAGGAGGGGTCCAGACCCCTGTCCTACTAGTGTTAATGAAAAGGTAATTGGGGATGCTTACCTTACCTAACATAACCGGAATGTTAGATCAACTAGGACAGGCTCAATATTTTTCAGTAATGGATTTAGACAGCGGTTACCACCAAGTCGAGAAACACCGAGAAGATGGAGCGAATACAGCATTCCCCTCGCCTAGAGGGCATTTCGAATACCTACGAATTCCAATGGTCATAAAAAACGCCTCTGCAACTTCCCAGTGCCTGATGGACGACGTCCTGAAGGTCCTAACAAAATCAGAGGTATTTGTGTACTTGGACGACATCGTTGTTCACTCGAAGGATTTAAGAACACATGACAAACGCATGCGGAAACTTTTGGAAAGGCTTCGTGAAGCTAATATCTAATTACTACCCAACAAATATGACTTTTTAAGAACAGAAGTAGCATTTCTGGGAGATGTAATAAGTCAGCATGGGTTGAGACCGATCCCGGAGTAATTAAAAGCTATAAAACATTTCCCGAAACCTAACATGGTCCGGAATGTACGACAGATTTTAGGATTTTCAGGGTATTATCGCAGATTCATAAAAGACTATTCTGAAGAAGCAAAGTCTCTGACGGAACTATTGAAAAAAGATACACTTTGGAAGTGGCGATCTGCAGAGCAAGTAAGCTTTAGGAAAATTCGAAGGTATCTCTGTAAATATATAATCCTTTAATATCCCGATTTCAATAGAACCTTCAAGATTACCACAAACCCTTTAGAATCTGCATTAGGAGTTGTATTATTATAATTATACCATTAAGCCATTTCCCTTCCGGGGTAGGCGTGACTTGCTCGGTTGGGAAATAGTAATTTTTAGATGTATTATTGCAAGAAAACGACGGCATGGATATGCTTTCAGAATACTACTCAAAGGTTTTAACCGAAATTAAAAAAGGTATTTTCCAGAAGAAGAAAGAATGTTTAGCAGACCTATACGCAGTAGCAAATTATCGTCCCTACTTTTCTGCTCGGCAATTTATTTGGGCCCGTGTTCACAACCCGGTGCGTAAGATAAGTTATGAAGACAATTCTGGGATGAAATTACTTCGTTGCTGAATTTATCACGACCAGTACGCAGTAGACAGACAAACAACGTAGCTGAAATAGAAGTTGCAACAACAGCTGCTGTCAAAGCATATGAAGCAAGGATAAGGAAACTTCGCATCAATACCCCGGAAGAGGTAAAGCAGCAGTTCAAAGAAGAGAGCCTGAAACAACAAAATAAAATAGAAGAAAAGATGCTTATACATGGATCATATATTGATTTAAGCGTGGTTCTTCTGGGAATAATTTCTTATCTGTTACGTGGATCACTATTAGGAGCCATTTCACTTCCATGGTGCTCACAATGTCAACGACGCCGATATCCAGTACGAGATGCCGAGTATAGGGAACCAGCGATAACAACACCGACTACAGAACATAGAGGTGTTGCCATATCTTCCACTTTAGCAACAGAAAAATCTACATGTTTCACACCCATAGAAAAAAAAGTAGTGGTGATCTCTCCGCTCGAAAATATAGGTGTAAAAATACTGGCACAGGAACTACAGTAGGTATAAATAGTAAAGCGAGTAAAAATAAATAACACGTTTTTGAAATGTTAAATTTCACAATATCATCCCTGCCAAAAGCATTTGCAATTTTAATATATATTCCATTGGCATCATTATATTAAATCTAAAGAGAAAACTTGCTATATGAAAATGCTATTAGGATACTGTGTATAGAACTTCATATACAAGTATATTAACTAATTGATAGAAAAGTCATGTAAGTCCACTTTACACAAATTGAAAATAATTTTGGTGGTGAATTTTCAATTCCAAATAATAAAATATAATATTATTTTCTAATTGAATATAAAATACGCTGCATTTTCATCGCAAGCTTTGATTGAAAGAATATAATCATGACGAATTTTATGTTATGACCTTACTCTGTTAGAAAATTCTCGAAAAGTGTAAGCACTTTTAAATTTCAACTGTAACTCAAATTCCAAGTACTGGTAACTGAAAGTTATTTACAAGTACTTGTTACTAAAAATTCTGTTTTAAAAAATCCTTTATATCCTATTTTTTATATGTAAAATGAAAAAGAAACTGGAATGGAAAATCGCGACATAACCTGTTAAGGCACTCCACATGTATTTAATTTTTTAGTGAGTTCCTAAAACAAATTATGAAAGTGAAAGTTGAAACGAGCACATTTTAAAATAATCATGTTTGAATTGTTGATGTGCACTGTGTTAAATCAATCTTAGTATACATGTATGTTATTTCTATAACATGATTTTTGTGCACTGCTATTTGCGTATTAATATTTAGCAAAATATAAAGTGTTTTAATTACCTATTTTAGTTTCTGAGTTTTCTTCATGGAGCCATCTATGCCAACTTACTGTGGAAACAAATATGAACTGAACAGAACCAATTTTGCCGCACGACCGTAAATTTACAATCAACAAAAACTAGCGCAAAACACATGAACGACTGACTAAACGACTTTATACTGCACTTGATAATGCCACTAAGTTAATAAGGCTTGAGGCTGGCGAGACGCTGAATGAAATTTGAAAAGAAATGTTACATTTAATCATTTTATGATCAAAGGTAAAAAATTCTGGCCACGATGATTACGGGCCGAATAAAAAACAGTCAAGAAACCCTCACTGAAAAGCAAGTTGGTTCTAATTGTTGTCTAATTTAAATGATAAGAGACACGTAAATAAGACATACCAATAACAAGTAAAAAGATAATTTTGAACACCGAATTAAAAGTTTTGAAAAAAGATAAATTATATAAATTATCTAAAATCATCGTGGACGATGAAGAAATTTTTCGGGGTGGGTGTTACGTGCCTGCCTACACAAAATTTAAATGGTGGCCGCGAAGCAATTTACACACACGTTTGCGCTTGCATACATCGCAGCAGGGCACAGGTCACACACTCACACTAACTAAAATCCTCCTCACGCTGCAGAATACACGTAATCAAAGTCAATTTCAAAACTAAATCTAAATCAGGGAGAGAATCTTAAGAAATAAAGATGCAGAAGATTTTTTAATGTGCACAATACAGTCAAAAGGAAGTTCTCATTACAAAACGTCTTCCTGTAAAAAAAACAATTTTCAAAGCTATTTGGAATTCGAAATTGCCCAACAGCATTTTGGAATTAAACAAATTCCCTCACACCTCGCTGGCAAAAGATTGAAAAATGTTGTGGGTCTTACTCAAATTCGACTAGTACTGGGAATTCCGAATAGCCCAAGCACGATTTGAGAATTCAACAAAATTCTCTCACACCTCGCCGGCAAATGACTAACAAATAATGCGGAATGCCCTCATACCCATATAGTTCCTAACATAATATCCCTACATAGGCACAGCGCTACCATTTCACAATGAAAATTGTTACCAATCAACAATTCGGTTTTACTTTCCAGTAAAGTTTCTGCGTTCGCTATTCTTTCGAAATTCTCACTAAACCAAATCACCCCACCCAATAACCAAATCCGACCTGACGATCATGATGAGTAGATTGAACTTCTGGTAATCGAAAGAGATCTCATACCAAGGAGAACCATTCTTCTAGATGATCCGCTATCAGCGGCACCGATCCGCTGTGCTGAGGCGCCGCTCGGTTGAAAATCAGAGCTTCGGCAGAAATTAATAAGTACGCGGAGTTTTCTTTTGTTTTCTAATTCGTTTGGTGACATGACATCGTACACGTGCGGGTACGTGTATGTTACGTGGTAAAAAATGTATGACGAGGAATCTGCGAAAGCCCGCATTATTATCGCTATAGTGCGCAGACTGAAAAAAATGACAGGTGAATTTAGTTAAAAGGATGTAAGTAAGAGGAGTGAGTGAAGAGATGGTAGGGATTAAAGATTAACGCGAGAAATCATCATATAATTTCTTCATTTCCGAATCTCAGAACGGAAATAAAGTAATTATTGGTAATATTCGAAATAGTTTGATCCGCAGACGAATGATTTCAGGTTCAGAGCCTACTTAGAACGTTTGCGAATTTATACTATTAAAGTATAAACGATGTGGGTGCTCGGAAACGCCTAAGGACAAGAATAGCCAAAGTAATCTGGCCATGAAAACTATAAGGCAGAATAAGGCAGAAAACTAAGGACTACAACGTAAAATTGGCAATGTGGTATTGCTTCATTTATATAATTTTATTTATGTTATAATGAACATGCCTGGTTTTTATACATATTCCATTTGGATGATTTAGAATGATTTTCATCTAAATATCCCTAACAATCCCATATCATGTTATAGAACGAAAGAGGAAATTTGTGCAATTATAGAACTCATAAAAATTCAACAAGAAATTAATTGACAATAACCTATAGCAAAAAAAAGAGGGGGTTAGTGTTAAAAATTTATTTGGTCATTTTGGTCCTCCAAAAGGAAGCTACCAGATCCAAATTATAAAAGTCGGAACGTAACATTCTTACCCTTCGCCTTGTCTGAGTGTGTAAACGTCTGTACCCGCTCACCTTTACGCTTCGACTTAGCTCATCATCTAGCATTGCCTCGTTTTTTTGCATTCCTTATTTTTGAAGTAATATCTGCCTTTTTCGCCTTTTGTGATTTTTGCTTTCCTAACCTCTTTCTCCCTAAATATTTTGCTATTGCCTCCACTCTTATTCTATCATATGTTTTATTTTATTTGGCTTCCTTGATTTCATTTTTCATTATTTGTTCTAATACTCCTCTGTCCTTCTCTATCAATTCTTGTCGTATCTTGATTCTATGTTTGTGTTCTTTCCTCACTAATTTCTTTTGACTAAACCCTACTCCCTCTTCCTTCCCCTTTCGCCCCCCTATTCCGTATCACCTCTCTGCCAGGCATTATTTAAATATCGTTCGGCCAACGCTTTCTAAGACTTTATTTTCAAACTCACATGCTTCGTTACCTGCTCCTATTTACATTCTCTATCTATCGACCTCTTTTAACACTATATGCCAAAGCGTAAATTTGTACAATGCCAATGTCCATCTTATGTATTTTTCATGCAGTCTTTCCACTTTCTTATATTCTTTCCAGCCCCATATTCCCACTCCAAACATTAACTCACTTCACAATAACGCCTCATACGTTATTACTCTTGTTTTCGAATCATCCCTGAATAATTTCTTTTCTACTCCCGACACCTCTTTCCCCAGCAAAAAAAAAGTATTGATACGAATTGAATTGGAAAGACTAAGACTCCCCTCAAATCCCGCTTTGCGACAATGACGCATTGGAGCAGTGAGTTAATGCGTGTGCATTCGAGAAGACGTCATTTCATTTTCTAATCTTTCTATATGTACAAATACGGTGCAAATGTTTGATGTCGGCGAATTCTCTTCAACGTGTCAGCACGCAAACGCTTCCACATTGGTCAATGCGTCTGAATTCGTGAGAGTAAAATACACACTCGATTTCGCTCCAATTCGTCCCGGCGAATTTCAGCAAGTGTGGATTCATACAATTTAATCCGTAACAGGAAAACCAACTCTCCACTGCCATTTTCTCTCTTTTTTTCTGTTTTGTTTGCCAAAGACCATTACGTTTGACTTACCTGCACTTAATATTGATTTTAATTTCCTTTATATACGGTATTTCTCTATTCTTCTCATCATATTTTTCAAAACCTCCTCCTCTTCAGCTAGTAATACTATGTAATCTGAGTACGCCCGTGGACAAAATCTATTTCGTCCAACAACTCATTCTACTTCTATTTCTTTCTGAAATTGTTCCTTCATATCCCCTATGAATTCTTAAAAAAGCAGTGTAATTGGTGAAAACCCTTGCATGAACCCCCAACTTTCTCTAGAACTCTCTTGATGTTTCTTTCACTACTCTTGCCCTATACTCTGTTTCTTTGTATATTTCCTTCACCCTTACTATTAGGCATTCCTTTATCCTCTTTTTCGCCATTACTTCCCATAATTTTCTCCTATTTACCGATGAAAACGTGGCCTTTAAATCCAAGAAAAACGCGCATACTTTTTTTCCTTTTCGTCTTGGTTCCTTCTCTACAATCGCTTGACATTAAAGTAGTATTCTTTCATCTCCAATTTACTTCTTTAACCATTCCGTCCATACCATAGCATATAGCTTCTACGCTGCATTTCCTTCCGTTCTTGTAAATCGTTGTCACCACCCCCTCTTTATATTCCACCGGAAATTCTTCCCTTTTCCACACTCCTTTCACCACCTCTCTCAGTTTCCTTCTCGTTCTTTCGCTGCTGTGAAACCATGCCTCTTTACTCAGAACATCACTTCCTCCTATCTTTCTTTGCTTTAACCTATTGAATGGAACTTCTACCTCCTCATCCTCTAGGTCTTCCTCTTCTCTCTCTCTCTTATCTTCATCTGCCAGTTACCCGTTTTCCTTTCGCCCGCTCCTCTGCACATTTCTTTAGAATACTTCCTCCACTCTTCCATATTTATCTTGTCAACCTCTACCGGCTGGTGATGCAACTCTACTCTAGCCTCTATCTTCATTTTTTGTATATTTTCCCACCTCTCCATATTGACGATGAATTAATCTATTACTGTAGCCAAATTACTTCTTGTATAAGTAAATTCGCCGTCCTCATCTCCTTTTTTGATTCTATTCAATACAGACAAAGCATTCCATTTTACCAATCCACAATGGGCTAGGAGACCAGAAAAAGTAACAAAAAAACAAACTTCGAAGCTATTAACGGGAGACTTATTTTTCATAATATGGATGAGTTGAAGAAACTTTTTACCGAAATTCTTGATATTTAAACGAGTCCTCTTAATTCTAGCGTGCTATAAATTGATGAAATCTTTTTTTTCTCTCCTTACAGTTTTTTGAAGAAAAGCTTCGAAAATCTCGTTCATAATGTTGTGAATCCAAATGTTAAATTGTTGTTGCTCATTAGAGTGGTCATAAACTAATACGATGCACAAAAGAAATCCATACGATAGCTCGGTTTTGAATCCCCTCACTTTGTACACATGCATTCGAGGAATTTAGAGCAGTAGACACTTTTTGAATCAAAAGTTTTCCGAAGTTACACCTGGTATCTGAAATTCTATAGTACTTTTAGGTTCATTATGATGTTCACTATAAGGTTGTTTGGCACTTTCTGCCACCTTTGATATTTGACGAACATATTTGCAAATAAAGTTGGACGTGCACAGTTGCACATCCACAATGTAATCATCGCGCCCTGCATTAGGTGAACTGAGTTCGGGAAAATTTGTCTTGTTAGCAAGAAAATGAGAAAGCTTCAATTCGCGGCATTAGAAAACAAGCACTCATTACTCCTCGAGGCAGTGAAAAAGTTATTACTACTAATTTCTTCAAAAGAAGCTGTAACAACAACCTCGTCGGGGACATCGGATGTGAAAGAAATAGAAGAAATGGAAGACGACAAAGCCGAACAAAAGTTTGACGGAGATGCAGATAAGTAATGAGAGGCAAGGGTACTCATTTCAAAAAGTACCCCAATTTGTGAGAGGCAAGGGAACTCACATTAATTAGGCAGCACGATTCATGCGAATATATTAAAAATTGTGTGATTTTAGTTCCCATCTTGGATTCGCGATTTTAAAGGGTCTAGCCGGATAAGATAGTCAAATCTGCCTTGTAGGGAACCTCTATAACTAAATACATCCTCATATTCGGAATGTATAGAAACCCCTTTTTCTAGATTTTCAGACCCCTAGATCCCCATGGGGCAACATGGGACACCATAGAGTGCTGGCGAGTTTTTTTGCAATATCTCGGTCAATTTTTGAGCTAGGAAAAATAAAAAAAAAGGAAATTGTAGGGTTTTTCAAGCCCTATAAACCTGTGAAGCCGAACAATTTTTTGGCGCGAAATTCAAATTTTTAAAGCCGTTTGAAAACTTCAAAAATTTTTATATCGGAAACAAAGACCGACTCCTCGCTAAAAGAAAATTATGTTATGTATTTTTGGCTCAAAAATTCCTGTGATTTTTTTCAGATTTTTAAAAGTGGTGGAACGACCTCAAAAAAAATAAAAACCACTAAAAACCGCGTTTTTTGCCTCTAGCTCTTTCTACATAATTCCTACGATGAAACCAATCACACCATCGTATTCTACGTAAAAAAAGACAACGAAAACGTGTATTAATTTTTTGAAAATATTTTTTGGCAGCCCTTCAAAAATTCAGCAAATAAAAACGATGAGCCCGGCTCACATGCAGATTTTTACATCTTCCAATTGCAAGGGAAACCCAACGTAGAATACTAGAATCAGTTT
>CAKNXH010047758.1:0-10142 GCA_932178445.1 Andricus quercusramuli
AAAATGAAAAACAACATTAAAAATTGAAAATTTTAATTTTTGGACAAGCGACACAAACTATAAAAAATGAATTGACAAAAGTTGTTCAACCAAAAAGGATCTAGAAAATTTGTTCATGATAATTTTTAGATAGAACAAGGAGTTTTTCTTTCAATCGTAAAAAACAAGATTAAAAAATAAGAAAATTAAACTTTTGTAAAAAAGTACATAAGAGACGAAAAAAATGTTAAAATTATTTTAACTGAAAATTGAACAGTTCCATGTTTGGTTTTAAATTAATATATTTTATTTAAAAAATTGTGTTTCGCGAATATTAATCACTTTTGTGAAAAATACATATTTTCGTTAAACATTCATCTTTTTATTGTTTTTAAAAATTAATGTTTTAACTGAAAATATAACTATTCCGTTTCTGGTTGAAAACTAATCTTTTTTAATAAAAAATGTATATATTTTGTTGAAAAGTCGTTTTTTTTCGTAGAAAATTAACCGATTAAACGAACTTACCTTAAGTGAAGTTCAATCGGGATTATATGAGTCGTCTCGTTCGAATAGATCATTATACGTAGTCATACTCGAGCTGCTCGATCTGATCACAGTTTTAAAGCTATATTTGAAAAAAGAAAAAACTTTTTGCCGCGCCCGCCTACCTGAGTAGCGCTGCGCACTTCCGACTTCATTATTTTAAAGTAGGCAAATCGCACTATTTTAGGGGTTTTTCCACTTTGGAAAAATAAAACAAAAAACAAGAAATTTGAATTGGGTAGGGAGGGAATGATCTATTCGAACGAGACGACTCATATAATCCCGATTGAACTGCACTTAAGGTAAGTTCGTTTAATCGGTTAATTATATTTCGTCGTCTCGTTCTTCTAGATCATTATACGTAGATGTTTAAAGTGCAGGATTTTCGATTTGCCAGAAATAAAAACCTTCTTTATGAAATTTCTTTAATGAACACATGAACATAATGAAAAAACTCTACTCTAGAGTTTTACATGAAAATTTGTTTGCGTAAACAACTTCAAGAGCAATTAACAAAGGGAATATATATATACTCAATTCTTATTATTATTGCTTAATACCGCTTTCGCAAACGCAGTCTTATCAACTAAGGGTCTCTTATAAAACGTAGCAAATATTTTTGACTTTTCTGTCCAACCAGCGGCTTGGCGGATAACATCAATATTAATTCCTTGCCTTGCAACCGAAGAAGTAGACGCATGTCGCGTGCTATGTGCTTTAAAGATAGAAATATCTATTCCACTATTCGCTAACATAATTTTTATCCAACGAGCTAAAGTCTGAGCTGTGGCGGCTTTAAAAGGTTTTTTGTATGTAATGAAAAGCTCGTCCACAGATTTTCTTGAACGAGTTGTACGTTTCATATAAGTTTTTAACGTAGATGCCACACAAACATCTGACTGATCAGGGAAAAAAGGAAACGTTAAGCAGGGCTGCGGTTTGTTAGGTTTCGAAGTTTTAATCCGGTCAGGGATTTTTATTTGAATAAGATCATCACTCTCAACTATGTTTTTTACACAGATCTTAGACAAAGTCTGAACCCTTTGTGAGGTAACTAACGCTATTAAAATAACTAATTTTTGTGTTAAGATTTCTATGGACAAGTTTTCATTCGGACCTAGGGTTTTTATATAACCTAGAACAGTGTGCGGATCCCAAGTAAGATTATACCGCGGTGTTTGTGGTTTCTCGATAGCAACTCCTTTAAAAAATCGCTTCATTAAAGGATCAGACCCGATGTCCGAAACTAAAATCAGTGAAATAGCTGACCTGTACGAATTTAAAGTGCCATAACATCCTATATTTTCAAATACTTGCATTAGGAAATCTATTACTTCCAAGGTGCTTGCTTCAAATATCGAAACCCTATGATCTTTACAATATTTCCACCATAATCTCAGAGGCTTTTCATATTGCTTAAGCGTTGATGAGGATAATGAGCGAACCATCATTGTTATCGCCGACTCTGGAACTCCTCGCTTGCGAAACGCTTCCCCGATAACCTCCCTGCCACCAGGGTAAGATTGTAAGCCAGAGGATGTTTTCTCCTGAAAGGACACAGAAGTAAATCTACTTGAGGACCCAAATAGAGAGGTTCTCCTATTATTAAATCCAAAAATAGCGGATACCAGACTTGACTAGGCCAAAAAGGAACTACCACAACACCCTCTGCCCTGTCATCAATGACTTTTCTTAAAACCCTCAAAATCAATGAAAATGGGGGAAAAGCGTAAAAATTGAAAATTGACCAGGTTATGGTGAACGCATCAATTGTCATCGCTTCTGGATCCCTACACCAGGAAATAAAGCGGTCGCATTTTTTATTAATGTTCGTGGCAAACAAGTCAATATCAAAATTTCCGAAATGGTTTGTGATCCGTTGAAAAAACTTATCGTTTAACTCCCATTCGGTTTCTGGTGGCAGAATACGCGATTCTTTATCCGCGATGAAATTATCTTTAGATTTAATGTATGATGCAAAAATCCATAAATCTCTCTCCTCACACCATTGCCATATCAATCTGGCTATGCTATTTAATTTTGGATATTGCACCCCACCCATGCGATTAACATAGCAAATCGCTGTTGTATTGTCTACACGAAGTAAAATTTGACATGACCTATAATCCTTTGCAAAGCATCTCAAGCTATTAAAGACCGCTTTCAATTCTAACAAATTGATATGGTCACTTCTGTCTACTAAACTCCACCAACCATGTGCCTTTTTTCCGTTGCAATAAGCACCCCAACCAGTCAATGAAGAGTCTGAAAAAATCTCTAAACGATAAACTGAAGTGCGGATGGGGCTATCTACTGTTAATATATTGTTACTCCACCAATTTAATTCAATCCTTACATCATCTGAAATATTAGTCCACGCTTCAAAATCCCCATTGGTTTTTTCCAATGCTAGAAATTTTTGACGTTCCATCAACTTTGTATAGAGCCACCCATATTTAACACCCGGACATGCTGAAATTAAAACTCCGATACACTGGGCCAAGTCTCTTATATGACACTTTGATTTTGATTTAAATTGCTGTGTCAATTTCAAAATCTTTTGCTTTTTATCCTCTGGTAATTCTACTGTGAATCTTATACTGTCCAAATTAAAGCCTAAAAACTTACACATCTGGGAAGGCTCTAACTTGGATTTCTCAAGATTTAATATAAAACCGAGAGACTCCAATGACTCTCTAGTTCTCAGTACATTTAAGCGACACAACTCTTTGGATTTTGCTATTAGTAAGATATCGTCTAAATAAATTACTGATAAGAAGCCTTCCCTTCTTAATATTTGTGCAACGGGTTTTAATAACTTTGTAAATATATATGGAGCTGTACAGAGACCAAACGGTAAGCAATTGAATTCGTACAACTTTTCGTTAAACTCAAAACGAAGAAATTTTCTAAATTCTTCCGCAATAGGAACTAAAAAATATGCATCCTTTAGGTCAATAGAGGACATATAACAACCCGGTGTTATTAACCTGATTGCTGTTTTAAGGTCTTCTAGCTTGAAGTGGGGGGCTTGTATAAAAACATTTAACTTCTTCAAATTTAAAATGAACCTTTTTTGCCCATTTGGCTTATCGACCAAAAAATATGATGAAATAAATTCACCCTCACATGATTGACATTCTTTTATACTACCTTTTTTGAGAAGGTCTTTTACTGCAAGTAAGCAGTCCTGAAATTCAGATTTTTTGAAATTAGGTGTAATAGGTATATTCTTTTGAATAACTTCTTTAATAAAAGGAATTTTATAGCCCGTTACGTATTGGATGATAAAACTATCATCTGTCAACTGTAACCATTTATCCTGAAAAAACTTTAGTCTACCAGATGGTCTATTTACCTCTAATAACGGCGACGGAATGGTCTCTGCGATTGGGTCCGGTTGCTTTTCGACCCGTCCCAGCGACCCCTGTAGTTGCTGTAACTCCTTCTGAACGGGCCTCTGAAGTTTGACGATGACTGTCTTGGACGTGAATAGGGTGTCTTCTGTTGAGGCTTTAGGAATGATTTTCCACTTTTAGTGGAAAGATTTGCTGGTTTCGCCAACTCTTTACTCTGTTTCTCAATTTCCTTGGCAGCTTTCATTCTATCGTGAAGATTCTCACCAAACAACATATTGTTGGATATAGGAATTCCATCCGAAATTTCCTTCACGAGTTGGTTCACGACAGGGGTTATAAACGTCCGTCTCGTCATGGACATCCGGTAATGCACGTCTGCCAACATTCGTCCTGCATCACTCAGGAAAGAAATACAATCATCATTCTTATTACCACCGTCATTAAATAATGATGTTAAGGCCAAGCCAATAGCATAAATGGCTGTTCCTAATTTTTCCTGAGAAGCTACTTGAAAACCGTCCTTCTTTAAATTATACTCGGTCAATCTTTGCTTGATTTCTGGATTTATTATTGGTGGATGAATCGCCTTAAACTCTTTAGGCATAGGATACTTTTTTATTAATTCCTCAATTGCTTCTTTAGTGGATCCATTTTGCAAAATATGAGACCATTTTTCGATCAAGATGTTGTGAACTTTGTCGAAAGAGACTTTTTTCTCTACAAAATCATCTCCAAGAATTTTTAAAGTAGATTTACTTAATTGAACGTCACCTTCAACGAAATCCTTTTTTAACAAAGACGGTGGGGACGAACGGCGCTCATGATCGGTATCGTTAGAGTATTCGCTTGGAGAATAATCCGTCGCACCTCTCGGGTCACGATCAGGATAAAAATAACGATCGTTTTTTGATTTGTTTGTATTTGCCGGATCACGGTCATGATCTTTTGATCGCGTCGCATCTCGCAGATGACGATCACGGTTATGATCTTTTGAACCTGTCGCATCTCGCAGATAACGATCACGGTCACGATCTTTTGAACCTGTCGCATCTCGCAGATAACGATCACGTTTACGACCTTTTGAACCCGTCGGATCTCGCAAATGACGATTAGGGTATTTTTGAACTTTTGGATCCATCGCATCTCGCAGATAACGATCAGGATTGTGAGTCTTTGTCTTGCCACTACCCTGTATTGCGGCCCCTGAGGCATGGCAACCACGCTCTGAGTTTTTAGATCGATCAGAAAGACTGGACTCTGGACCTTTGTCCCGAGATGAATATTCGGACGAATAGCTTTTAGATCGATTAGAAAAAATATACTCACAATCTTTGGACGAATAACTTCTAGAATATCGCCTCTTGTATAAATCAGTATCCGACGAGGAGGAGGATAAACTATCGGAACGGCTCCCACGTGCTTTCCTAACCTCTTCTTCAGAATTTCTTTTAGGACAGTCTTGATCTTTCAATCTAGATCTACTTCTAAACCTTTTTCGACTTCTTTCTTTATCAACGTGCGGAATTCTTGATTCTGACATTGTTCAAGAAAAAACTTTACTATTTGTAATTAATGAAAAACGATGTGTTCAGATCTGCACAGACGAATATAATGAAGTCGGAAGTGCGCAGCGCTACTCAGGTAGGCGGGCGCGGCAAAAAGTTTTTCTTTTTTCAAATATAGCTTTAAAACTGTGATCAGATCGAGCAGCTCGAGTATGACTACGTATAATGATCTAGAAGAACGAGACGACGAAATATAATTTAGATATTTGGTTAAAAATTTCTGTATTTTCTTAAAAATCAATATTTTTCCGTGAAGATTAATCTTTTAGGTTGAAAATTCATTTTCTGGATAGAAAATTAGTTTCTTTTATTGAAAAATAATTTTTTGAACTGCAAATTTAACTACTCCATTTTTTGATGAAAATGTAATCTTCTTGGTTGAAAATTCATCAATTTGGTCGAGAATTCAACTATGCTGTTGAAAATTAATATATTTTGTTGAAAATTTGTCTTTTTTGTTAGAAAATTCATTTTTTCTTGTTGAAAATTAGGTTTTTAATTGAAAATTAATTTTTTCAACTGAAAATTTAACTTTTCCATTTTTGGTTCAAAAATCATCTTTTCTGATCAAAATTTAATCTTCTTGGTTGAAAATTCATCTATTGGGTCAAAAATTCATTTATTTTCTTGAAAATTCATATATTTTGTTTTAAAACTTGTCTTTTTTATTAAAATTTTTTTTTTAAATTAGTTTTTTATTGACAATTAATTTTTTCAACTGAAAATTTTACTAATCCTTTTTTCGTTGAAACTTAATCTTTTTTTATCGAAATTTAAGCTTCTTGGTTGAAAATTCATCTATTAGGTCGAAAATTCATTTATTTTCTTGAAAATTCATATATTTTGTTGAAAAATTGTCTTTTTCATTAAAAAATGTATTTTTTTTCTTTAAAATTAGTTTTTTATTGAAAATTAATTTTTTCAACTGAAAATTTGAGTAATCCATTTTACGTTGAAAATTCATCTTTTTTATGGAAATTCAATCTTCTTGGTTGAAAATTCATCTATTTTCTCGAAAATTTAACTACTCGTATTTTATCGAAAATTCATATATTTTATTGAAATATTGTCTTTTTTGTTAGAAAATTCATTTTTTGGTTGGAAATTAGTTTTTTAATTGAAATTTTGGATTGAAAATTAGTTTCTTCTATTGAAAATTAATTTCTTTAACTGAAAATTTAACTATTGCATTTTTTGTCGAAAATTCATCTTTTTTGATAGAAAAATAATCTTCTTGGTTAGAAATTCATCTATTTGGTTGAAAATATAACTATGTTGTTGAAAATTTGTCTCTTTTGTTAGAAAATTCATTTTTTCTTGTTGAAAGTTAGGTTTTTAAATTAAAAATTATTTTTTTAAAATGATAATTTAATTATTCCATCTTTGGTCAAAAATTCATCCTCTTTGATACGAATTTAATCTCCTTCGTTAAAAATTCATCTATTTCTGATGAAAATTTGTCTTTTTTTGTAGAAAATTAATATTTTTTGTTAGAAATTTATTTCTTTGATTATTAGTTTTTTTTTATTGAAGAGTTATTTTTTTAAATAAAAATTCAATTATTCCAGTATCTTGCATAATAGAATTCTGATTCTTATGGTCACAAATTCTTTTCCTTAGTTGAAAATTGAACTATTTTTTTGCTAATTTTTTAATTTTGGTTATAATTTGTCCTTTTTTTTGTAGAAAATTCAACTATTCGGTTAAAAATTCATTTTTTTGGTTGGAGATTTATTATTTCAGTTGTAAATTAATTTCCCAGTTCACAGATTCAACTATTTTATTAAAAATTGATTTTTTTTCTAAATAAATTTTTTTGAATTAAAATTTAACAATTCCACTGTAGGTTTAACATTTATCATCTTAATTTGAAAATTCAGATATTTGGTTGAAAATTTCTGTATTTTCTTACAAATTAATATTTTTTTCGTGAAGATTAATCTTTTTGGTTAGAAATTCATTTCTTGGATTAAAAATGAGTTTCTTTTATTGAAAATTAATTTTTTTAACTAAAAATTTAACTACTTACCTTTTGGTCGAAAATTCAACTTTTTTGGTAGAAATTTAATCTTCTTGGTTGAAAACTCTTCCATTTGGTCGAAAATATAACTTTTTTGAAAATTGGTCTGTTTTGTTAGAAAATTCATTTTTTCTTGTTGAAAATTAGTTCTTTATTGAAAATTAGTTTTTTCAACTGAATTATTAAAAATTATTTTATTTTATATTATTTATATATTCAGAATAATTTTTCTTTCATAGCTGCATCTAGCAAAATAATTCCTGTATTTCTGAAAAAAGTTTCTTCTCTCGATCCCTCTAGTAGCTTAACGGGAAAGCACCGGATCCTGTTTCAGAAAAAAAAAAAAAAAAAAAAAAGTTTAAATACACATAATTTAAAAATATAAACATTCATAAACCAACAAAATTTTCAGAATTATTGCATTTATTTAATTTTATTATTATTATTATTTTGCATGTATTATTGCATTCTTTCATTGAAAATCAATCAAGTTTTTTTTTTCTTTTTCAAACTTTGAAAAATAAGAAAAGTTTCTATCTTTTTCAAATTTAAAGTGCGATGAAGCAAAGCTAACAAGATGAATACGCAATTTCAAAGAAACGAACTTTCGAGTGTTTCGTAAGACAGACTTCTATAATCTCAAGTGAAGTCTGTATTGATCCACTCACGATTCCTCGATTACAGATATCCAATAATTGTTTCTTAACTTGGTTTCAATTCAATATGCAATTTCCACATCAAATTTTCGAATTGCACCAGTTGCGCCAATCATTTTTGGAATAGGTCGGGTGAAAGTTCTTCAGCCCCCCTCCCCCCTCCTTTCCCCAATAGCCAATGTTTGATAAAAAAAAAAAACAAAAAAAAAAAGATCGTTGAAGTGAAAATAGCAATGAAGATGGATAAAAAGAGCAATCACAACGGTTCAGTAGTTTCAAACCTCCCCCTTCCATAATTTCTATTTTTTCCCCCTAGATTCCCCTCCTCCCCCTCCCCAAACTTCACCCTTCCTTACTTACTCTTATTTCCAATCATTTTCCATACATCCTTCCCTTTATTTCCCCTCTCTTCTCCTATTCCTCATTTTTCTTAATTCCCCTCCCAAATTTCCCCTTATTGCCCCTACTTCACCTGCTTGCCCTTCCCTTATTTCATGTCACGTTCTTCATTTTCCGTTTTATTACCTTCCCTACTTTTTTGCCTCTTTCCTCTTTATTTTTCATCACTTTTCCTATTTAGTGATCCCTAGTTTCCCCTACTTTACCCCTCATTTTACATCCTTCGCCATACTTTCCCTCGCATTAGTATCCCTCATTGCCCCTACTTCCCCTTCTTTTATTTCTCTTCGCTGCCCGTCATTCCCCTCGCCTAACTTTACCTTCTTCCCCTCCCTTTATTGTTTTTGCCACTTGAATTGCTTCCAACACTTTCCTTCACTTTCCCCACTTTCTCTCTACTTGTTTTTTATCACTTCCCTATCTTACCCTTTCCGCATTTGCCCCAACTTTCCCTACTTAACCTCCCTGGATTTCTCCTCACTTTTTCCACTTTGCCTCCACTCATTTCCCCTTAATCTCACTTCCCCTCTTTGGAAAAAGTAGGGTGGACGGACGGATGGATACCTGACCGAAACAATAAGAGCTTCATCTTGTGGCGCTAAAACCCTAAATATATATATTTTTTTAATTCAGGAAAATAGAAAATTATGAAGCTAGGAAATACTTGAAGTCTGTATCCGAACCAATCCGAGTCAATTCAAACCAATCAAAAAAAAGCTATACATTCCCTGGCGAAAGTATCGGATAGGAATTCCTTCCGAACCAATTCGAAATCATCCGAATCATTCCGGAATCTGTATCCGAACCAATCCGAGTTAATTCGAACCAATCCGATTTTTTTTACATTTCGTTCGATCCAAATCGGTCAAAAATTAATCCGAATCAATCCGGTTCAATCCAAACTTCCAATCCGAATAAATCCGAACCAAATGTCCAATCCGAATGAATCTGAACTCGGATTGACCTTAAACGATTTTCAATCCGAATGAATCCGATTCGGTCCGAACACGGATTCATTCGGCTTCATTCGGATTGAAAATTTAGTGTATATCAATCCGACCTCTAATTCATTCGGATCCATTCGGATTGAAACTTTGGTCTGGATTGATTCGGATTGGTTCTTTTTGGAGTTCGGAATGTACCGGATTGAGTCGGATTAATTTGTAAACGATTTGGGTCAAACGAAATGTAGAACTTTTTTCGGATTGTTTCGAATTGACTCGGATTGGTTCGGATACAGTTTTCAGAATGATTCGGATTGGTTCGGAAGGAATTCCTATCCGATACTTCCGCCAGGGTTCCTTTTCACCCAAATCCTTTAAAAATTAATCCGACTCAATCCGGTTCAATCCGAAC
Source organism: Andricus quercusramuli (assembly GCA_932178445.1). Classification (NCBI taxonomy): domain Eukaryota; kingdom Metazoa; phylum Arthropoda; class Insecta; order Hymenoptera; family Cynipidae; genus Andricus; species Andricus quercusramuli. The sequence goes on from CAKNXH010047758.1 coordinate 9,881, forward strand.
CCCAAAACGATCCAATCCGAACCAATCGGAACCAAAGTTTCAATCCGAATGAATCCGAACACGGATTGATATACACTGAATTGTCAATCCAAATGAATCCGACTTCGGATTGAATTCGATTCATTCGGATTGGAAATAGTTTTAGGTCAATCCGAGTTCGGATTCATTCGGATTAAAAATCGTTTGATGTCAATCCGAGTTTGTATGCATTCGGATAGAAAATTTTGTTCGGATTTATTCGGATTGAGTCGGATTAATTTTT
>CAKNXH010047759.1:0-19486 GCA_932178445.1 Andricus quercusramuli
GGTGTGCCCATTCCGGTTCCTAGGGTGTCACTTTTAGTTAGTTTGAATAACAGGGTGGTAAGGGCTAATTTTAATGTTCTTCCAAAACTTGACCCAGTTTGTATAATTGGTCTCGAGTTATTGGATAAAGTATATTAAAAGCAAGTCAGATATATAATTTTCGGCAATCTTCAATATTGTTAAGAAAATTCTGAATTGCGACAGCCATAATAATTAAACCATAAGAAAATGCCCATATTTTCATAGGATCCATGTTTAAAGAAAATAAAATCTAAGAAATGTTGGTAAAATCGACATTATTGGATCTCGACTCAATGTCGGATGGTATTATTAATAAAAATTAAACAATATAAAAATAATAGAGAACGATAACGTTACAGTACATTGTCATTGAATAATTAAATCCCCAAGATGAACTATTTTCAGAAGTTCTTTACGATGATATTGCGAAAAAATCAAAATATTTCGATTTATTCTTAAGTTATAAATATGTACATACATAATATATGTACATATAGAGAAAATTGTATTGTCTTTTTTTTCTGATTAATGCTAATTTCTGAATCTACAGAAAAGTCATAAAAATTTTAACACGAAAATGATTTTAAAAATTATGAAACTGAATTAGTGGTTTAGAGAGATAATTGGATATACTTCATGGAATATTCTAATAGTAAATACTGTAATTAATTATAATATTTCTAACTTTAAGGCATTTAAAATCAAAACATTAAAAATTGAAAAATTTTAAACACAACCGACTTGAAATTGTCGTATTGTCTAAGACAAATAATTTTTATTTTCAGGCTTTTAAAGTTAGACAGTATAATTCAAAAATAAACATTTTCTCTATAAATCTAAGTTATAGTAAAGAGTTACGAATAAAATAGTGCTACGTTGTTTTTGTTCAGGGAATCGGGGACAATAAATAGCAATATTAGAATATCAAATGTCAATTGAAACATTCAAATTAACAAATGTCACTTATAAATTAAAAATTTCAAAAAAATGAAACAATGCAAATTTTTAAGTTTGCATTCTGCATTCTGAAATTTAAATGATTCGAGGCTTAATTTATTTTAAATAATTCAATTTCAATTTGTTTATTTTTGAATATTTCATTTTTACTTCTTCATTTTAAATTTATTATAACAGATATAGCGAACCTCAAAGCGTGCGTCCAGAGTTCTTTCAGAAAAATTTCTAAGTGTTCAAAATTACATCATTTTTAAACTATTTTAACTCAAAAGCAGTACAATTTAGTGATTGTGAGTTCTTTCTTGAAAAACCTGAATTCAAAAATGTCATTTACAAATTAAAAATTAAAAAAAATGAAACAATGCAAATTTTTAAGTTTACATTCAGCACTCTGAAATTCGAACGATTGAGGTTTATTTTCTTTTAAATAATTCAATTTTATTTATTTCATTCTTGAATGTTTGATTTATAATTTCTTATTTTAAATAAACAGTCAAATATTGTTAAATATTGAGACAGACATTTTTCAATTTAAAATTTTCAAACTGAATGCTTCAAAAATGGAGTATTTTAGAATGCAATACTATTCGAATAGGATTTTAAATTGAAGAAAAGCATTTAATTATGAATATATTAATCAAAATGTTTTTGAAAATTGAAAAAAGGTTTTGAAGTTTCAATTGGATGCAAACATTTTATTAATTACTAAGCCTTTCGAATTAAGATAGTTCAATTTTAAAAATACTTAATTTATATTTACAGTTTATTAACTCAAAATTTTTCTTGTTTTCTTTTTTTGTCAAAGTTAACCCGTGCCGCGAGTCTTTGAAATTAACATGGTGTTTTAAATGGACAAAGCTTGATTGTCAAAAAAATGGAAAAAAGAGCTACTTGTTAATAACTTTTTTGTGAATTAAAGCATCAAAACCTCTTGACGCATATTCAAAGAATAATTTCCACCCAGTAAGTTTTAATTTTGACTCCCCACCCCACTTTCAAGCCATTGTCATTGGGCTTGGAAAGTGACCGAAAACTACAAAATAGCAGTTTTCTATTAAATTCATACTAAAACCGGTATTCTTTGGATTTTTTTAACAAGTATTATTTTTAATTGTTAAGGGACGAGTTTACAAGTATTTTGTAAACAATTTTTAATTATTCGAACAATTATTATTTGCTTAAGAATTATATTTTTCCTAAAATCGTGGAAAATTATTGTTTTTGGGATAAAAGTGATAGATTTTTATTTCACAGAAATAGAATATACCTACATTGGATAGTTTATAAGAGAATGTAATACACTACTATGCAAAAGTTTCTAGACCTATCTTTTTTAATACTTTATAAAAGCACTCTAGTTTTAAAAATATTTAACTCTAAATTTATATCCGAATAATACACGAAACCTGATAAAATTATACGCCTAATTGTCGTAAATTGAAAGCAATATAGTAATTTTATTAGAAGTTATTTTAAAAAAATACAAATCTTAATGTTTCCGTAAAATATTATTAATTCAAAAAGCAATTAATATTTTTTAATCTCTTTGCACTAGTTTTAAAGATAATTTTCTTAATTATTTTAGTGGCTTGACAAGATATTTCTAGAATTTTTCCTTCGATACAATCAAAACCTAAGCTTAATTTAAAGAACTTTCAATATTGATATAAGTCAGGTTTTCATAACTGAATTAAAATAAATTAATAGAACAGTACTCTAACAGACTTGAAGAATGTTATCTTCAAAATTAGCCAACAGACAATGAAAAATTGGTTATTTCCGAATTTATTTATATTTTCCGGAAACATTAACATTTGACGTTTTTTCAAACAACTTCTATTAAAATTAACACATACCAGCTTTCATTTAAGCCCTTAAAACGAGTACTTTTATCACCTTTTGTGCAATAATTGAGAGAAAATCTACACTTTATTATTATTAAAACTAGGGTGCCTGTTCAGTCTATTGGAAAATAGATGTCCAGAAACTTTTGCACGACATTGCATAATAAGAGAAAATAAATTTTTATACTCCTACATGCGCGTGAGTTATTATTTGCTTTGTGTAAGATTTCAATCTCAGTTAATGTTTACCTAAGATGTTTACACATAAATCTGTCTTGGGTCGTAGTTTAGGACGCACGTGATGTTTTTTTTTTTTTTTACTGAAAATTGAACTACTCAATTTTGTATTGAAAATTTAACTTTTTTAGAACAAACTATTTTTGTTGATAATGCGTCTTTTTCGATAGAAAATTAATCTTCTTGGTTGAAAATTTATTTATTTTTTGTTGGAAATTCATGTACTTATTTGGTTGAAACTTAGTATTTTTCAATAAAAAATTAATCTTCTGTGTTGAAAATCCATCCTTTTGGTTGAAAATTCATGTATTTTTTCTGAACATTTTTATATTCCTGAAACTTTTTGAATTTTTTTTAGAATATTCAGGCGAGTTTTGTACAATTTTGATCACTTTTCCTATACTATGTTCCCTGGCTGATTCTGCCCAAATCAGTTCGAAACACTCGTTTTATAACATTTTATTTTAAACTTTTTTCAAATTCGAAAAAATCTAAAAAAAATTTTTAATATTTTTTTACAATATTCATACAGCTTTTGCACATTTTCAAAAACTTTTCCTAAATCCTTTGACCCGAATATATTAAACCAAATATTCAAGGCACCCGCTGTTAGGCGTTCCGGCCATTTAAAGTTTAAATCCCTCATTTAAACTCGGGGAAAACCCGTAGGTCATTGTTCTAGAATCTAGCACGTATCTCGTATAGGGCATAGGACCTATAGCTATCCTACGGTCCGTATACCTGTTTAGACCCAATAAATTTTGGGAATTTCCTCCTTTCATGGTCTTATTACCCTATTGAGTGTATATGTAAGAAAACTCGAAGAGTAGATTGAATGGCTAGGAAGGAGTGAGCCGAAAATAACGAAAATAAGAATTGCATCTTATTCCGGGTAGATGACAATTCCCCCGCCCCAGATATCAGAGAACGGTTCTAACACTAATCAGGCGCGACTCCCCATATCGAGGTCTAAGATGTTTACAAAAATCTTATATTCTTTATTTTAATCCTCGTTAGGTGTAAAAGACTCCCGCTGACTGGTAGCAGCAGTTAGGCTGAGTGAAAGGAAGCCGTGTAGTGTTAGAACCGTTCTCTGATATCTGGGGCGGCGGAATTGACATCGGGCGCACTCGAATTGAGCCAACGGTCAACCACCCTTACCTTTCCATGTACGAATTGAGCCCCGTGGTTAAGTGGCACCTTCAGTGTGCTCGAATTGAGCCTAAGCTGCTCTGCCCATCAGAAGTATAAATCTACCGTACAAGGTAAAAAGATACATAAGTGACATTGCGGTTTAGGGCTATTCTCTTAAACTTGGAAATGGAAAAGTCGACCTAAGCGACAATGTCACTTATGTACCTTTTTAGTTTGTACGGCAGAAATGTGAAACAGAATTATCTTATGCAAGCAAAATTGTCTTATTGGATACAGTAGCATGGATTTTAAACTTAAGAAAATTCAAGTAAAAATATCTATATTTTATTTAAAATGTCTGTTTCATAAATTAAATACAATTTTGTTATTATTTTTTTCATAATTCCAAAAATTTTAACTTGGAAAAAATGAATCGATTTCTCTGTTATGAAATAAAAATTAAGCAGTATGGGTCGGAGATACATTAGGCAAATATATGATCAAAAAGTCTGATTTATTTCTTCATTTTTATTAAACAAGAAAGAAAATACTTTTCAGGTTAACAGCAGAAATAACAGAAGATAAAGTTTACATGTTTAACATGTACAGATTCTTTTTCTTCTTCTTCTTCATTGCTTGACGTGTACGCTGTGAAAAAAAAAATATTATTGGGCTGGTTTTCGGTAATAAAACAGAACCCTATAGATGCAAAATAGCAGTTTTATGTAAAATTCATGCTAAATACGGTATTTTTTGGAATTTTTTCAACATAAATTATTTTTATTTTATAAGTTTCAAGTTTGCCAATCGAGTTCCCAGTCATTTTCAACTAATTTTGAGTTGTTTAAACAATTATTATTTGCTCAAACAATTTTCTTAGCTTTTATATCGTGAAAAGTTATTATATTTTGGGATAAATAAAACTATTGCCGAATTTCAAATATGACATTTCTTCTTTAACGTATTTGTTGATAATTTAAACAATTTTCATTTGTTTGAACAATTTTCCCTCTGTTAATCGTAAAAAGTTATTATTTTCTGAAACTAATCACACAATTAACAAATGTTTAGAGTAATATATCTTTTTAATATAATTTAGTAACTATTTAAACAATTTTATTTGTTTAAACAATTTCTTTTCCCTGTAAAATGTAAATATTAGAAAATGTCTACTTTCTGGGATGGATAACGAATTTAATAAATTATAAGAGTGATATTTTTATGTGAAAGACAGTTTGCAATTATTTAAACTATTAATCGTGATTCACTTGGGCGTTTCCATAGGACAGGTGGAGAAAATTCTAATTCCTTTTTATCTGTTACACTATGTAGCTGATTATTTAGTATTTTGTTATGGCAGAACTCATACCTTAATTTTCAAATTAATAATAATTTTTTAAACAATTTTTTTCAGTTACGTTATTGATATTTATATTTTCAGATCGATTTCATTCATAAAAGAAACTACTGATTAATAAACGACGTAGCGTAAGATATTCAATTAAAGTAGAATTTGCAGAAAAACCGCAACTTTCTAGCATTATTCAAAAAGAATTTTATTCAAAATAATAATTACATTGTTTAAACAATCACGTTTCTTAACTTCAAATAATTATAACCGCACTCTAAGTAAGAAGTTAAAAATGATTTGAAAAATTTGGAAAAAACTGTGCCTTTATAAATCCATTCTAAAAGAAAATCGCTAAAAAACTCTTGAGTGAAAACTAGACAAAACTTTAAAAAATTCAGAAAAACTGCAACTTTCTGGCATTATTCAAAGAGAATTTTATTCAAAATAATAATTAAATTGTTTAACCCTCAAACGGCACACTAGTGCGAATTCGCACCAGCAAAAATTTCAAAGCGCTGATTAGCGTTAAATATGTCCATACACCCACAAATATATGACGCGTAAACAGATAGTCATCCGCCTGCGAGCAGCCGAGTGAGACAATATAAAAGTTTCAAGTGGTGCAAATTCGCACTAGTGTGCCGTTAGAAGGTGCCAAGTCGAGTTTTATGAAAAATTGTAAAACGTTGTTTCTGTGCCTGAAACAAGATCTTTCATAAAAAGGTAAGTTAATTTGTTCATAAATATGTCTATGAACAAAAAGAAAGATTATAAACAATAATAAATAACATTTCATGAACCAGTGAAAATATTGCACGAAAAGCACAAAGTTTACAATTACTCGCTATTGTTAGACTTTAAATTGATATGATGATATTTTTTCAACCATTTTTGTTATATTAAGAATGGCGGAGTAAGGACGTCGTTACAGTTTGGGAAGTTCTAGGAATGTTCTGCAGGCACTAGCAGAAGAGTCTGAAGACGATGTGCGTCGATCACAGAGCTTCTGTCTGCGTTGACTGCATTGGTCTTAATGAATAATGTTCAATGATGATTGTCATAAGAGTAATAGTTTCACAATATAATAATGTTAATTTTTTCTAAAAATAGGTAGTAAAACTTTTTCTTTTCTCTAAATATTCTATGTACTTTTGCTCTTTCCTAACAAACCCTCACGTCGCACATCACCGCCCTGACACAATTCACTGATCAATGTTTTTACCAATCAGTCACATGGAGAGCTTCCCAAAGTTATAATAAAATGAATTCTTTCAAACTTTGACACAAAAACACTATTTATACAATAATATGCTTGTATACTACAAAAATAACAATGTGTGCTGTCCTGCACTCGTGATATACTTCATACAAAAATACCGAAAATCTGTCACATCTGGAAAAATACTTAATCTAATTTTATCGGATTGGCATATTTTTTTCATGAAAGAACATCTATTTAAATAAAGAATCGCGTTAGTTACATTTCAATACCTTTAATTTTGAAAAAATTATGCTTTTTTGTTGAAAATGTCTATTTTTCAAGAAAGCCTTTTTTTAATAACAATTTTGTGATGAGTTGATATAATTTTCGATAAATTCAAGTTGCCCCAACGGATTGGGCGAGAAATTTTACCCCAAAATCATATATTTATACGCAGATTTTGGAAATTATTTTCATATTAAAATGTTCAGCTGAAATCAGAAAATCCCAATTCGCACTAGTGTGCCGTTTACGTATGCTGGGTTGAAGTGTGCCGTTTGAGGGTTAAACAATCATGTTTCTTAACTTCAAATAATTATATTACCTCACACTAAGTAAAATCTTGAAAAACAGTTGAAAAATACAAAAAAACCGTGACTTCTTAAATCTATTTTCAGAGAGAAAATTGCTAAAATTGATAATAAGTTGTTTAGACAATTAGTTTCATGGAAAGTGGTATTTATGTTATAAGGTAAACAGGAGATAGGTCAGTTTAGGCTCAACTCGAGCGAAAAATAAAAGGGGCCCACCAATGCTCAGGTCAAACCCTGACCGCTGGCTCAATTCGAGCGCACCCAATGAAACCACGACTAGAAAATGTAACGCAGGCATCTGACACACGCGCTGTGTCTCATGTCACAGAACATCTCCCCCCCCACTCTCTCTTCCTCTCTCTTATAAGTTTTGAGTACTTGGATGTGTAATAATAATAATGATAAGTGTCATAATAATGAATTTTCCATAAGTAAATTTCAATTTTTAATATTCTTCTTCATGAAATATAATTAGCCTAATTCTAAATGTAGATGCGTAGCATAAGTGCGACACAATGTGTTCTTTCAGAGAACTGATATCGGTCCGCATCGGTATTTTATGAACAAAGCTTGACTAAGCAGGCAAAGGAGAGAATGTTTGAAGTTTGAAGAATGAATCAATACATTTTTTAAATGTTCAAAATTATATAAGTTTCAAACAATTTTAGGTTGAAACACTACAATTGAAGGATTTTACATTGTTATTGAAACATTCAAATTCAAAAATTTCACTTATAAATTAAGGATTAAAAAAAATCAAACAATGCAAATTTTTGAGTTTGCATTCAGCACTCTGAAATTTTAATGATTCGAGGCTTATTTTATTTCAAATAATTCAAGTTCAATTTGTTTATTTTTGAATATTTAATTTTTACTTTCTTATTTTAAATTTATTATAACAGATATAGCGAACCTCAGAGCGTGTCCTTAGTTCTTGCAGAGAAATTTGTATAAGTGTTCAAAATTATATCATTTTCAAACTATTTCAACTTAAAAGCAGTACAATTTAGTGATTATTAGTTGTTTCTTGAAAAATCTAAATTGAAAAATGTCATTTACAAATTAAAAATTAAAAAAACTGAAACAATGCAAATCTTAAAGTTTACATTCAGCACCCTGAAATTCGAACGATTCGAGGTTTATTTTATTCACGAAGGAATAGTAAAGGCTCTTTTATACCTTCCGTCAATCGGTCGTCGACCAACCAATGTATCGAAATATCCATTCACACCTCCGCAAAATTCAGTGAAATCTAGTAATATTTTAATAAACTTTCAGTGAGTTTTAGAATATAACTAAACTATTACTAGATTAAAATGAATTTTCCGAAGGTGTGAATGGATATTCCAATATGTTTGTCGGTCGACGACTGATTGACGGAAGGTGTAAAAGAGGCTTTATTTTATTCACGAAGGAATAGTAAGGAGTGGTATCACCCTATGTGTTTGGTGAACAGGGGTGGGACAAGAGACGTCCAAGAATTCGTTAATGCTTGCTACTAATGAAAACTCGTATGCTGCCCCGTGAACATGCGCAGAGCTGTTTTCACATTCACGTGTTCCCAGATAACAATGTGCGCGCACAATGATGGCGCATTGACTCGCACGCGTGCGGATTGTCCCGCACGCGGCGCCATCACCCGAGCAGACATATGCGTCCTCAATTGCGACGCATATCGCTCGCACGTGTGAAGGTCGTTCGCATGACGGTGATATGCGAGGTCCCAAAGTCATGCAGGATTTCAAAATATATTGTTTTAAATATTGTTATTAAATGAGAAGAGGAACATTTTCACAGAAAAACATTTTATTTTTATAATTAGCAAATCATAACACTTAGACGTATAAATAGCGGAAGCGCCTGTAATAATACATATAAGGACCGAATTTCAAATCATGAAGGCTGGCGGGTGACATATTCAGGATTGACTTTTATGTGAAATTTGTTCTGTACGTGGAAAATAAGAAGACGTCGTTTTTTTAAATTATAATGGCGATGTTTTTACATTTTTTACGAATATAATAATATTTTACTTTAAAATCCATGCTATTTTTGCCATTTATAAGATATAAAGGTTTTTCTTATTGTTTCAGTTCATATCCTGCAGTTTTTGATCTTTTTAGAAATCCACAAAAAATTTAAAAAATAATAAAAAATGGTGAATTGATTTTGAATTTTTGAAAAAACAAAAAACGGTTTTTCTAAAAAAACACCCTTTTTGCCTGGATTGTCTAGAAATGAGAGCTACTGATATAGTCTATACTTACCATCAATTTTCCGTTTGGTATTTTTTTGTTTTCCAGAAGAAAAAAATTATTTTGAATTTTCTTTTATAATAAATTTATTCTACCGAAAAACCAAAAAACCGAAAAATTGTTTATTTTTCTTTTTTTTTTAAATTCAAGATAACTTTACCATTTCCTACTCTTTTTTGTGGATTTTGAAAAAGTGCAAGAAACTGGCTAAACTTAAACAAGTAAGACCTTTATATTTTAAGTATGAATCTAACAATTTTTAATTATTTAAAAATTAGAAATAGTGCATGGAATATTCATCCGTTATATTATTTGTTCAAGTACTGAAGCTTTGGAATAAAAGCAGTACAATTTTTAACATTAAAATCTGTAAATTGTTATAACATTGATGCACGATTATAATGGCACGAAAAGATGACAAAAAATAAGGTTATGTTTGTATACACTTATACTTAATATTAAAAGCTGAGCTATATACTCGCGTATCCAATATAAGCATGAACGCCTGCTAAAAACACTTCACTCGAAAATGATATGCAACAAATTAAGGAGGAAAACGCGGAAAATCGCGCTGAAAACTAAAACGGTATAAAACTTGATAAAACTCGGGCTGATGGTGGGAGCAGCCCTATCCGACTACAGAGAAAAGTAGTTGTCGCTTACAAGTTCCACTTCACGGGTGAACTAATCCGTCGGGCGGCGCGTCGATCGTCCTGTTCCACAAAAGCATTGGTCTTATGGAAAAGTCAGTAATTAATATTAAATAAAAACATTCCCGATCATTTCAGTGTGCAAAATTAAGACCAAAAACTCTTTGATGGGTAATTGATATTTGAAAAATATAAAAGTCATTGAAATCTAAAAGGATTATTGAAAAAACATTGTTTTAAAAGTGCTATATATCGCAGTATTTTCAAAATTTCATATAATGCAAGCAACATTTAAAAACGTTAAACAATTTATATTCATAATATTTTGATTTATTTTAATGGCACTATAATATGAAAATTATCAAAATTATAACTTTACATATGTTTGATAATAACAATAGGTATTTTTAACATGTGGAAGTAAGTATGTATTTTTCGATGAAATGTTTAATAGGTACTATATATCAAGAATAACATTTATTAATAACAAATATAAATTAATTTTATAATAAATTGGAAGTCAGAACCCTATTGACAAAATAAAAATCCTAAGGGAAAACGAAATATAATAATAAAAAACGTAACAAGAAAAAATTATAATACAAAAATATTATAGAAACTTGAATAATGAAATTAGCAAATGTAATAGCATCTTAATATTTTTTTTTGTATAATAAATCAGGAATTAAAAAATTATTAATTTTAATAGTTCAATTTTTAAGAACGAGAAAATTTTTTTGGCTAAATATAACAAGTTACATAGTTGTGCATTTTAGAAAAATATACTGATTTATTCCTTGATAACAAAATATGATACAAAAAGGGATTGTTTGAATTATAGAAATATTTCTACACAAAAATTTTAATTGGCTTGTTATATTAATAGAAAAAACGAAATTTCCACAAAATAATGTCACTAAAGTATGTAGTGATTTACGTTTTCTTCCTTTCAGCATAAAATCCTATGATATTTCAAATCAGATTTGAACAAATTAAATAAAATGTTCAAACAGTTCAATTTTGTCAAGTTATAAGGCATACAAAGATGAAAAAAACAGTTATTTAAACAAAATCCATAAAATTATAATCCTAATTTTGCATTCTATATATACATATATATGTATTTTGTATTTCTAAAAGATGTTATTTTGTAAATTCTAAACCTAATTTACGTAAGTGCTATTAAACTCCAATTTAAAATATCTTCATTGATAAAGAAAATCTTTCAAAATTAATGCTTACTTCACTAATTTCAATAATTTAAATAAATTTCCTCCAAAGATGATAAATTTAATTTTCATGTGTTTTTGAATCACAGGAATTTCTACACATATATTCTTTAAAAATAAATTCATCCAAATCTGAAATATTTCTTTCTAAAATATGTACAGTTCACACGAATTTGGAACTTGAGTTATCTGAAATTAAAAATTTTGTTAATACGGAGTTTTTTCATTCTAAAAAGATGAATTTTTAACAAAAATTCGTAACGGTTCATATTTAAACCAAAAATATGACACTTCTACTAAAAGAGATGAATTTTACAAACAAAAAGACAAACATTCAACCCAACTGATCAATTTTCTATTAAAAACGACGAATTTTCAAGAACAAATAATGAATTTCTAAACGAATTGATGAATTTCTCAACTAAATGGTTGAATATTATTATAAAATACGTAACAAGAAAAAATTATAATATAACAATATTATAGAAACTTGAATAATGAAAATAGCAAATGTGATAGTATCTTAATATTTTTTTAGTATAATAAATTAGGAATTAAACAATTTTAAATTTTAATAATTCAATTTTTAAGAACGAGAAAATTTTTTTTGGCTAAATATAACAAGCCAATTAAAATTTTGGTGTAGAAATACTTCTATAATTCAAACACATAATTATTGTACCATATTTTGTTATCAAGGAATAAAATAAACTTTCTTTTACAAAATATACGTTGAAAAAGAGGGGGCGGGATGAATGAATTACACGAATAAGTAAATATTCGCAAAATCAACAAATTCAGTATATTTTTCTAAAATGCACAACTAAGTAACTTGTTATATTTAGCCAAAGAATTTTTTCTCGTTCTTAAAAATTGAATTATTAAAATTAAGGATTTTTTAATTCCTGATTTATTATACAGAAAATATTAAGATACTATTACATTTGCTAATTTCATTATTCAAGTTTCTATAATATTTTTGTATTATAATTTTTTCTTGTTACGTTCTTTATTATTATATTTCGTTCTCTCTTAGGATCTTTATTTTGTCAATAGGGTTCTGCCATCCAATTTTTTATAAAATTAATTTATATTTGTTATTAATAAATGTTATTCTTAATTTATAGTACCTATTAAACATTTCATCAAAAAACACATACTTCCACATGTTAAATGCCTATTGTTATTATCAAACATATGTAAAGTTATAATTTTGATAATTTTATATCAAAGAGTCATTAGAATAAATCAAAATATTATGAATATAAATTGTTTTCGAACGTTTTTCAAATATCAATTACCCATCAAAGAGTTGTTGGTCTTGATTTTGCAAACTGAAATGATCGGGAATGTTTTTATTTAATATTAATCATTGACTTTTCCATAAGACCAATGCTTTTCTGGAACAGGACGAATGAGGCACTATCTGGTGGCTAGCGGATGAATTCACCCGTCATGTGGAACCTGTAAGCGACAACGGCTGCTGTACAATAAGTCGGAGAGCCGGATAGGGCTGGGTGGGAGACTGCGGAAGACAGAGCGGGGAGACTATAGAAGGCGCGTGTGGGCGCGCGACGGCCATCATCATTTCGCAAAGATATATAATTTTCAACAACTGAGCGCGCTTTTTAAACTTCTTATCTCAACTTGAAAGTATTAACATCTTTATAGAATTGAAGATGTATTAAAGTATTCAAAAAAGAAGTACAATAAAGTATAAAATTAAGTTTTTAAATAAATAAAAATATCTAGGATCTAATTAGACCACTATTATGGAATTATTTATTATCCACAGGATGAACGCACGCATGCGTCGCAGATAGGCTTTCATACGCAGTCATACGTGAAGTTCGTCGTGATGGCGATATGAGACGCATTACGCACGCACTCTACCTACCCATCACAGCATGGCGACAGGTGATGGCGGCATGCGTGCGTTATGACTCGCACAGCGTGCCTTACACGCATGCGAGTACTCTGTGCGTCGCACGATTGTTATCTGGGTTATACCCGCACTCCCCTATGTTATATTTTGACATCTCGATGCACATGCAGGTTATGTTCGTTTGTGTTCGTTCAATACACAAGTTCGAAACTTCAAACGTGTGTTGACATCGTTGGTGTGGCAACCGCCAGTGCGCTTGTGCACGGGGCAGCATACGAGTTTTTATTCGTGGCAAGCATTAATGAATTCTTGGACGTCGCTCGTCCCACTCCCCACTTACAGGGATACTACTCCTTACTATCCCTTCGTGATTTTATTTTAAATAAATCAATTTTATTTAGTTTATTTTTGAATGTTTGATTTGTAATTTCTTATTTTAAATAAATAGTCAAATATTGTTAAATATTGAAATAAAAATTTTTTAATTAAAAATGTTTAAACTGAATGTTTAAAAAATGGAGTATTGTAGAATGCAATAATATTTGAATGGATTTGAAATTAAATAAAAGCATTCAATTATGAATATATTAATCAAAATTTTTTGAAAATTGAAAAAAGATTTTGAAATTTCAATCGGATGCAAATATTTCATTAATTACTAAGGCTTTCGAATTGAAATAGTTCAATTTTTGACGTAAAAATCTATCAATTATTTAATTATTAACAGATTCATAATCGTCTTATGAAATCAATTTCATTATTATTCTATTTTTAAGAGTCGAACTATAGTTCAAAACTCGTTATAAACTTTTTGTGAATCAAAGTATTAAAAACTCTTAACGCATGGTGTTTACATATGCATACCCATTTTAATAAATAAATTAAAAACGATGAGTTCTGTTGAAAAATGTTTTGAGGAAATTTTACAGGAATTTTTAAAAGCTGAAATTTCTCCAAAAACTTTTCCCCGCATTTCGCGTCGTTTGGCTAAAAATTTGAATTTTCGATGTTTTACATAGTATTTTCGACAAATAAAACCATAAATTACAAGTCCTATCAAAAAATGATGTAAGGAAATTTTGTACGACTTTTTAATAGCGATAATTCCTCCTTAAGGGCATGTGACACAGCGAAATACCTATATTGCCGACCTCACTTTATCAGTTTACTGAATTTTTTTTTTGAACCTGAGAACTTTTTTAAAGAATAAAATATCGAACTGAATCTTTGGAAAATGTATTAGAATACAATAAAGTACGTTAAGGTACTTCATTTGGGTAGGAACTTCACTAAAAATTATTTCCGAACAAATTAAAACTGGGAGACTATTGTCACATTTTTTTTCTGAACCTCGAAATTTTTCGAACGTTCAAACTTTTTTTATACGTAAAATATCGGCCTCAAACTTTCAGAAATGCAAGAGCCGACAGGAAACTACGTTAAATGCCGTCATTCAATAATAAAAGATATAAAAAAAATTATTGCAACTAAATCACATCGCACTCTAGGACGAGCCAGCTGTTAGAGTCTCGTGTAGTGGCCGCCAGAGGTCGCCTTTTTGTGCACTTTGCGATTGTAACGAGCGCAGAAATTTGCATTTAATCCGCTAGGAACAGCACCATCGCTTTTGTAGAATGCGCGGTTTCGATTTGAAATATTCGAGCGAAAAGTAAAAAGATTGGCAAGCAACATTTCAGGGCAAATCGGCATGAGAATGGTTTATGCGATAATCATTTCCTGCGAGCGAATGAAATGTATATACTAGATTAGTCATGCAATTCTTAAGTAGAGTATGTTTAAAATAACCAAATTATGATTATGATCCTTTAGACATAGAATACTTTGACAACAGGAAATACAAATCTTATGTTAATTATCAGATTGGCGACACAAAGTCGTTAATCTGGACCGAGCAGAGAATTGTTTTGTTTTTCATATAGTCGGTTAAGATCTCCGGGTGGTCGGTTCTACGAAACTGAAATATAAACAATTTGCGTGCCTGGACTTTATCGTTAAATCCGGTGAAGTGTGAACTTATGAAGTCACGAACATTCTTCACATGAGAAGACGTATTACGATATCGGCGAAGGAATTAGTCATAATTAGAGTAGAAATATGTAGAGCAGGATATAGAGCAAAGGTAATTTGTAAAGGAGAGAGAGAATGAAGGAGTGGGGAGCTAAGGACCGCTGCGACGGCACCGAGCTTCCAAAAGACGAAGTCGCGAGGGGTCAGACTCTAGAAATCAGAACTTGTATTCGGACGCGTCCGGGTTTTTCCGATTGTCAAAATTGTATATCTGAAATTATGGAATAAATTCATTTTGTTAGTTTGCTAATTTAAAATCAATTGTTTCGATTCATTTGGTTAGTTCACCTAAATTACCGTTTTCAGCGAAAAGAAGATCACTCATCGAAGGGTTGGGTTTTTAAACCCTTAATTGCGGAACGGACCAAGAAGCCTTTTCAGTGGATGGATTTCTTCTTGAATAATATTTAATTTAAATTCATTTTGATGCTTTCAAATCATATAGTAAATTCACGGAATTCAAATTTTGAACTAATTTCGCGCCAATCTGAGCTCCGCGTGTTACCGTAGAGGGAAGATAGGTATAGAGGCGACAATGCCCACCAAGCTTAGAAGATTGGCGCGGGGAACGAGACGTCGGGAGTAGGCTTAGTTAGGGAACCAGCGATGCGAGGGCGCTAGTATCGCGAACCAGCCACGCAACCGTTCCCTCTACCCCTCTCCACCTCTACAAACGTAGAGGCAAGATAGGCTTAGCATGGGCTTAGCGTGACAAGTGAAAGAAATTGTTACTTGCCAGTTTTTCACCGTAACCAAGAACTGCTGCTAATAATCTCGTCGATTTTGAATATTAGCCAAACATGCATTTCATTCAAAATGAATTTTCAAATGTATATCATTAGGGTGGTCCAAAAATTCGACTTTCGATTTTTGGTGATAAAACCCTCCCCCCCCATTTTGTTGGTTTTCCGGAAAAATAAATTCCGTAATTTTTTTTTTTCAACGTTAACCCGTGCCTCCGGGCTTTTGAAATTAACATGGGGTTTTTAATGGGAAAAGCTCGATTTTCAAAGAAATGGAAAAAAGAAGTACTGATTATACATTTTTTCTCAATTAAAGTATTGTCACCTCTTGAGGAGTATTTAAGGAATAATTTCCACCCAATAGCTTTTAATTTTGATACACCTGAACCCCTTTAATTGTGCCCGGAAAATGCCCCAAAAAATGCAAAATAGCAGTTTTCTATCAAATATGCTAAAGATGGCATTTTAAAAAAAATGTCAACATTAATTATTTTTAATCGATAAGTGACGAGTTTTAAAGTATATTTTAAATAATTTTAAATTTTTTAAACAATTAGTATTTGTTTAAACAATTTTTTCTTCCTAAAATCGTAAGAAGTTATTATTTTCTGAAAATAATGGGACAATTAAAGAATGTTGAAAGCAATACATTTTTGAAGGATGTTTGGTAATTATTTAAACAATTTTCTGAAATAATTTCTGTGAAAATCTCTGTATGAATTTCAGAACTTTGCAGGTATGAAAATGGAATGTGCGTTATTTTCAATACTTTTCACGTGTAAATTATATGGAAACGATCAAGATATGACCAAATTATGTCAAAAACATCATCTTAGTTAGATTAGTAATGGTGTTAAAGCGATGTTGTTTGTCTGAGTAATATAAGTTTATAAAAATAATATATGTTGATGGTAAAAAATTGACATACTTCAGACCAAAAGTAGATTTAGATGTTAAAAATCCTTTATTTCTGCCAACGTTTCGAAAACATGAGTCGCTTTCCTCTTCAGGACGTAGATTAAATTTCAAAGTTCGTCAATTCATCTTAGTATTATTATAAAATCCTCTTCCTCATCTTATCGCTTGTGGAGCTTCATTTTTTCCATGAATTTTTGTTTAATAATAAAAATAATAAATTATTAAAATTTTAAAAAGTATAAATTTATAAGTTTTTAAAACAAATTTAAGTTTTTAAAAGAATTAAACAAAAATTCATGAAAAAAATCAAGCTTCACAAGTGATAAGATGAGGAAGAGGATTTCATAATAATACTAAGATGAATTGACGAACCTTGAAATTCAATCTACGTCCTGAAGAGGAAAACGACTCATTTTTTCGAAACGTTGGCAGAAATAAAGGATTTTTAACATCTAAATCGACTTTTGGTCTGAAGTATGTCAATTTTTTACCATCTACATATATTATTTTTGGAAACAATTAAATATTTATAAAGCAGATCGTTATATCTTGTAGTCTTAAGAAATAAGAATATTCTCTCCTTTTTCAGTTCTGAAATTTTTTTAAACAAAATATTTGGACAAAGCAAGCATTTTTTACATAACAATTGAAACTTTTGTTACCATATTGTTAAAAGTATAAGAAATATGATTTTTTTTGTTTTGGTAAAAATATCTATTCTTCTACTCAGGAGCCGTGTATAAATTACGTGAAGGAATTAATTACTTCACAATTATTATTAATCGGAAAATTCCCGTAATAGGGCATTATATGTCTACTTTTTCCCCTTACATTAACAATGTTAGAATTGCAAGAGCCCGCACTGTTGGAGAATATTCTTATTTCCACGTGCAGGTTAATAAATGTCAATTTTGTCGAATAAATACGTCCAAATTATACGAATAATTTTAAAAGTTGAAACCCTCAAGTATATCATATTTTACTGGAGAAGTAAGAAAAGAAATGTATTTCTTGTTTATTAGTTCGTTATTTAATATTATAGGATTTTGTTATTGTTATACTTTTAATGTTTTTGAATGTTGTGCAAGAATCGCAATTTTAATTTTTGTAAAGTGTTTGAATGAAACAATTTCTGCACTTGAGCTCTCGAATTCAAACTCGCCGAACGCTTAAAAACGCTAAAAGCGTCACCCCGGGCCTCAAGGAATGGGAATTTTCAAAATCACAAAATTAATTGTTTAGATATAGGCTTCTATATTTTGACAAGGCATATTTAGAATTAAAGGGTAGAAATGCAAAAGGAGGCAAGCGCCATTTTTCACTTTTTTCAGGAGAGACTAAAAACCTGTTGTAAATTCAGCGGGGCCATTTAAGGAAAAAATAAGGAAGTGCTTTCGAGATACTTTCATGCTCTATCGAACTAAAAAAAGTTTGGTCACAAAAAGCTATCCGGTTTCGAGAAATTGAATGAAAAAGATCACGTTTCGAGGTTAGATTTTGGGTCCGTATCGACTTTTAAAATCTTTCAACATTAATTGTGGAGTCCATTTGCAGTTTGAGAAAAAACTAAAAATTTGAATTCTAGCTATTGAATGGACGAATTGATTTCCAGAAAGTTTGTTTGAAAAAAAGCATGCAGTTTCGCGAAATTTTAAAATCCAATTATGACTTCGAAATGGTGTAAAACTGACATTTCAACTTCAAGATAATGACGATAGCAGTAATAATTTGGCATATTTCCAAAAAATGAGGAATGAGGCTATTCAGTGCTGAACGGAAGGGACCCGTTAGTAATTAAAAATAGTTAGCCAGTGTCGAGAAAAATAAAATTTGATTTTTGCTTCCTCATAGAGGAAGCTTTGTAATGGTGACATTTTTCAAAATTTTTAAATTCATTTAATTAAACCCTCCCTAATTTAAAAATGTCTAATACAATGTTCTAAGCAATTGTCCGGATGTGTGTGTGTGTGGATGTGTGGATGTGTGTGTGGATGTGTGGATGTCACGCTTTTTTGTGAACACGATAACTAGAAAACGGTTGCAGATAAATTGATGAAATTTGGAGAGCTTATTTTCCTCACTAATATCTTGAAACTGACCGAAGGATTTCTAAAAATATTCATTGCATTTTTTTCTAGCACTCAATAATATTTTAAAAATCGGTTTTTTATAGTAAAACTTTTTTCATTCGCATAATTCAAAGTTGATGCAAGAATATAAAAGATTCCTTGGTTCGGGACGAATCGATTGACCTATAATATTAATCCATTTTATTGAAGAGTTGGGAAGTTATGGTAATTTATATATTTTGAAAATCGGATTTTTTATAGTAAAACTTTTTTTCACTAGCATAATTCAGAGTTGATGCAACAATATAAAA